>JAOBAY020064314.1:0-21853 GCA_025331085.2 Zoanthus sociatus
CTTATTTCTGTGAGCGGTTTTTATTGAAGAAAAAACAAAATAAAACAATGTATTGGAAAATAGTGAAACACCTTGCGTCACACATGTATTGTATGGCTGAATTTAGATGCTGTATCGCTATGTTTTAGTCAATTTTCTACCACAAAAACTTTCCTAGTTATCAAGCGTGAAGCTGAGGTTGTTCTTAAATTGTTCTTAAATTTTGGCAAATGTGAGCCTCGTTGTTCTTATAAAGTTGTTCTTATAAAAAAGAAGCGTGTAATACATGTACCGTATATGGTACATTTGTATTTACATTGATTTGTACATGTAATTTGTACTGCTTTGATAAAACTGTACTGACTTTCTTGCCAGTTTGTCTCAAGAGCAGGAGATATACCTGTGAGAACTGCGATTTGGTAATTCTAAAAAACATGTGATGTAAAATTTTTATCTGCGAACTTTAGTCAAGAAGCCCACCGAAAACAAATTTTTCAGTAACTCTGTATGAATCAATATTTGCAAAAGATTATCATAAATAAATGTTCTTCACCTTTTCTCAGCCTCAGCATGTTTTTAGCAAGTTCTTAGATTTTTGGCGATTTTCAGCCTCATGTTTTTATAAAAACGATTTTTATAAAAAAAGGGTGTAATTATTGTAAGTAACAATCTAAGACAGATCATTTGTTGCAGTCTTATCAATGCCTTAATTCTCTATAAACATTAACAATCAATCACATTACTGTTTTTCTCCTTTTCATCGGCCAGTAGATATTTTGGACGGCTTCTTTGTCGTTGTGGCCTTTCGACCTTAAAATGGTTGTTATACAAGTAGCTTATCAAAACAAGTTTAGAGATGAAAAAGGTATAAATAACAACTATCCCCAAGAGAAGGTGAACAGTGATGGCTATATACCGAGACGCGGCAGTATACTAATCTTGGATATCGCGAGTTACGGGAGCCAATCAGAGCGCGCGAAAATGGATATTGGTTGCTTTGGTAATACTGATTACAATGAATGCTATGTTGGCTTTTAATTTATTTTTCGAACTTCTCAGCGACTTCATCCTCAATATATGACAATGGCAAATAGCTAGGTTAGAGTGTTTGATGTATAGACATTCGATAGGCTGAACTGCTTTAGAAGAGTCAAGCTAGAGGCTCAAAGAAAAAACCAAAAAGATTTCTTTTGAATCACTTTTAAAATATTTTGTGTTTTCGTGAAACTTCTAAAAGTTTCTGTTGTTCTTTGTACTATTTTTGTTCCTGTATCTTAATTACTCATATCATTTTTAGTTCAAAAATCTTTTTATAAGAGTAAAATTTCAATTAAAATTCCAAAATAAATTAATAATTAAATGAGTTCTAAATCATTTGAGTTTTAAAAGGTAACAGGAAATAGAGCTACATATGAATTATGAGGCTCACAAGAAATGTACTAATTCTTATACTGACTCTATATTATTTTAAAGTATTGAAATTACTTAAATTCATCTGGGGTTCGAATTATGCGGTAACCTTGCAAAGAGCAATTTTAAAACCGTTCCTTCGTTGCTGGTTGTCTTGTTGTTAGGATGAAAAATTTTAAACTTGGGCCGGCCGTGTTGGACAGGAGACAGGCGAGAATTATATAAGAACAAAAGAGATACCTCCCACCTTAAATTAAATCTTTTCTCGCCCAACATGTTGCCCGAGTTTTTAACTTTTTCTCCTAACAACAAAAACGCCAGCTAAGCAGGCTTTTAAATATGCGGTTCTTTTGCTATTGTGGGGTAGCATTTGATAAATAGATAGAGTGATAGATCTACAAGTTGTCCCCTCGGGGCTTTTCAAAACCTGTTTACAAGTACAACCATTTGAGGTCAGACAGTTGGGGGTCTTAGAAAGTCCGCTTGAGCGACTCACATGTCAAGGCACAACTTGGAAGCCGAAAAGAAGTGCCCTTTTTCTAAGAAGTTTCTTTTCTTTTAAGAAACAGACCACAAGACCGGGATCACAACCCTACACTTCGCAAGAAGAATTAGCCAAATTTTAAAAATATTTTAAGAATAATGATGAGGGTCAGATTTTGTTAAGAATAAAATTTTGCATGTTTGAAAAAAAAACAATATTGCAGTTACATGTATTCCAATTGCTCTCTAACCCCAAATGGCAAAGCCTTATAAGATCTATTACCTTTAAAACTCTTCGATACCACAGTCATTTTAAAAACGGAAATTCCATGTCACCGATATTCCCGAAACCTAAGTATACTAGTAAATATATTTTCACCCTAAAATTGTCCAAAAATTAAGAATATCCAGCCTCGGTCCGAATAAACAATATCCTTATAAATAAAGAGTGTAATTGAAAAAAAATTGCTGATATAGCCAACAATGGAACAATATACTGAATACGTTAAGAGTTACTTTTAAAAAGGTTTATGAATAACAATTTAACCGCAAGAATTAGATTTTTGAGCATTTTACCCGTTACTATAGTATGGAGTTTGTAATGATGAAAAAATTCAGTTTTTCAAATAAGAGCTACGTTACAATTTGCATGGCCCTTCGTAACGTTTAAAGCGTGGCGTTATGATTGGAGTTGGAACAGCCTGTTTAGGCTTCTTAATACTCATTGTATCACTCGCGGTTTTTGAGATGATGTTAGTAGAGGTCATCTCACTGTCCGCAAATAGAGGTTCAGTGTTTCAAACGCACGTTGAAATCTTAAAGAAACGCGCTTGGGCTTAAAGGTAGAAAATACATTTTAATTTTATATTTATACGTGTTCTCATTATAGTTGCTCTTTCCCAAATCATTTATGCTCCGTGTTGATTCACACACTCCTCGAAACAGTTTAGAAACACTCAACTCAATCTTCAATGGCTGTTTGTACAAATCAGGTTAACTTTTAAAAGGAGTTGCATGTTTCCTATTTTAGTTTAACAGAAAAAACGCTAACGTAATCGAGAAAGCACAACAACTTGGCGCTGTTTATCGGAATTTATTCAATTCATCAATGATACTGTCGTGAAGTCGTGAAACGGATATGAAAAAACCTCTTTCTATTTACACGCAGAAATAGATATCATTAAGGTTGAGCTCGATGATCGATTACAACGTACAAAGGACAATTTATTGGTATAGTTAAAATTGGATTCCCGTGTGGCTATTCAACATTTTTTCACTAAACACAGTTTGCATGATGTGGTATAAAAACAATACGAATTTGTTTGACGAATATAATCTTGGAGTATTTTTTAAGTTTTAAACCAGACTTTTTTGTTAGAATATATATTGCATGCCTTTTTATGTATGGTACTGAATATACGTGACGCCAGATCGTTTTCTTATTCAAGTTCTAAATAGTAAATATACATACATTTAATATCTATAGAAACGTTATAGTATATCGTAATGCCACTATTAGTACTATTTACTAAGTTTTACACTGGCATCTTACACGTGCACAAAGACAGTAAAAAAATCAATGTTACTCAGTAAACAAGCGACTATTTATTTTAAGATGCTAATGTAGTGTATGTTATATAACCAAACTTTGTCTTTTATACATGTAAACACCAGCTAACATGTATAATCACTTATTTTGATTCTGCACATGTATGTTTTATTATTTAGTTAAACTATATAATTTTATGTTATTTGTAATGAAAAATTTATCTATGCTTTTAAGTGGCAGTAATTAATGCTTTATTTGTGCGCCTCGAATAGCTTTTGCTATCTGCGGAAAACTCACAAACTTTTTAAAACTAATTTATAAGATTGATTTGAAATTAAATGTTAATTAAAATGTGACTTAGAGGACACCGAGCTATTTTACGAAAAAACAATAACTAATCACCGCAACTGAAGGTCAGAGGCTTAGCCAATCACCTACCGACTACAATCGCACAAAGTACCTGTTGTTGTTGCGTTCGCATCTATGAATAACATTTCCGTCTTTTAACCGACGTATCTGAATTTGTAGTAGGTCATTAAACAATTAACATCGTTATATATTGTTTGTGGGACTTGCATCAGCTTTCCATGATATGGCGATAATAGAAATATTAGTTTTCGGTTCTCTTGTCGTGCTGTTGTCAGCGTATGAGATCGCGTTGCTGAAAAAGCTTTGCAGCCAACATAGAGGAGTAGATAATCAGAAAATGGGATATTTGTATCCTGGAATTTATGTACGTCGTATATGACGTGACTGTACAAACCTCTTAATAACAGGTAATTTCAAATTTCACTTTACTTCAATATTTAAATAAGAACCCTTAAAACTGAGTTTGAAGTTAGAAAATGTCCAAAATGAAGAATAGCTAAAACATACTTACACAAATTCATGGAAATTGTCGTCTGGTTTTTATCAACGCAACCTTTATTGTTAATAACCAAAATGTAAATGCACTCTATTTTTAATAAGAATATTGTTTTTCGGACCGAGGCTGGATATTCTTATTTTTTTGGCTGATTTTAGGTTGAAAATATTCTTACGAATATTCTTAGTTTTGGGAATATCGGTGAAATGGAATTTTTGTTTTTTAAAATGACTGCATGTGGTATCAAAAAGCTTCAAAGGTATTAGATCTGTATATGTGCAATTGCAATACATGTAATCAGTAATGTTTTTTTGTTTCAAACACTTCAAAGTTATAAAATTTGAACCTCAGCATTATTCTTAAAATATTCTTAAAATTTGGCCAATTTCAGCCTCAAAATTCTTATCAAGTATTTTATTTTTCTAACACATAAAAAGTTTATACATCCTTTCTTAAATATCAAAACAAACTTCGGACGGAGCAACAGACTTTAATTATGTTTTACCTACACCAAATACCTCAGAGCGCATACCATACAATATATATATTGATATAGCAATAATTTATTTCTATTTTCTGTTACTAGTATCGGCTGCTTTCCATATACTAATTTTTTCGTAGAGATAACCATATCATGCACTTTGTTTTACATCAAGTCAGTGGAGTTGTGAAGCATTTTCAATTTGGTGAACGTCAAACCGAGAAAAAGCTTTCAATTTTTCATTAGTTGACGACTTTCGCCAAATAAGATAACAGAGTAAACATGTTTTGAAAAAAAATTATTATCTTGTCAAATATGCTAATGTCAGCGGTAATGATTTCGTTCGCTGTAAAATAAAAGCCCCTCAAAGGCTCAATTTTCTAATATGTTAAAAGTTTCATAATCATGGTGCACACTTCCCACGACTATTGATATATTAAACATTCACTTCAATTTATTTCGATTGCAGCGGATACTTTCCATACATTATTGTTTTTTATAAGTATGATAATATCGAGTCATGATGTATAAAAACACTTTGTTTAATATGTCACCTCATGCAGTGGAGTTTCTGAAACATTCTGCTGAACTCAAACAAGTCAGTAAAAACTTTCCAATTTACCATTCACTGACAACTGTCGTTTGCACATAACAAAAGAAAAAATCTATAAATGTTTTGGGAAAAGTTTTAAATTTTTGAAAATGCAAATTTTAACTAAATTATCTAAAACTATTAAATTTTTTCCAGCATTTTCAAAGTTCAATAATCGCTATTTATTTCATCTGCATACAATATAAGTTTCCACAAATCAAACGACGTAATTTTGAAAGCACCTGTTATTGAAACAGGGCCAAAAAGTAGACTAAACAAATTAAAACAAAGACAATATTTTCATATGGCCTTAAATTGACATCACACATTTATTACTGCGTTTAGAAGTAGCCATTCATTTATCAGTAAAAACAACTGCGTTTTCAAAAACGTAACAGGAGTTATGTTGGCGGAAGTCCTCCTCCTAGGAATAATTGTGGCAGCATTTGCTTTTTTCGGATATTACGTGCTGAAAATGCTTTCTTCCATGAAAAAAATGAATGATCACGAATGGCGGATGCACTTTCCTTATTCAAATATTTCTCCCCAATATTATGCCTAAGTGGTGAGTGGATTTTGTCTACTATTATTTATCTGAATAGTGTTAAAAAATGATGTTAGTGGTTTCGTAGTCATTTAGTTTGATATCAAAGCTTTAGTTAGTTATTGTAGTCAGTGCAACCTATGAAGTGACATTATTAAACAATCTTTGCACGGATGAACAATGCAATCTAATTAACTAAGAAGAAAACAAAAAAAAAACAAAGAAAACCGTTAGCTACCAGAACTGTAGTACACGATTTTTTTTCATAAGAACAACTTTATAAGAACAATGAGGCTCAAATTGGCCGAAAATTAAGAACAATTTAAGAACAAGCTCGGGCTGAGGCTGAAAAAAAAAATTAAAATGTTCCTGTTGAAATTTTACTAAATCTTGTAATTTGCGTTCGCAATGTGCACGGTAAAACACTATTCGGTCGTCCCAAAACGATACACGTAATCCTGCAAAACCAGGTTTGGTTTTCAATGCCAAGATTCTTTTTGTTTTGATTTCTCATTTCAAAGCGCTCACAGAAATAAGAACAAATCAAGAACAATGCAAATTGAGGCTGAAATAGCCAAAAAAATTAAGAACATTGAGCCTCGGCAAAATTTTCTGGTTTTTAGAGCATGTATTAGAGGTGTATTAGAGCACAGAGGTCACGGGTTCAAATCTCGTTGATGCATTAAAGTATTAAAACTACTTTCCAGGCTTGTTACCGTGTTTAGTAAATATACTTGAGTTTGGAACTGATTACTGTAAAAGTCAATCATAACGCAATGTTACACTCCGGCGTAAAAGTTGTTGGACACCGGCTCGGTGTGGCATTGATGGATATGAATGGATCCCCTTAAAATGACCTGCTCTCCCAGTCGTGTCTTCATTGCTCAGTAGGTTGAGAACACTGCACTGGTGTCGCAAAGGTCGCGAGCTCGATCAACCGTTGAAGCCTGAAAGTTTTTTCCGTTTTTTTAGGTTTCTCTAAACAATAAAACAATCGCAAGTATGTTCGTTTTCGCGTCCACTGAAAGCAATTAATTTTCTATTACTTACGTGTGTATCGAGCGCGGACAAATAGTTGTGGACAAATTCAGGCGCGGCCATAAGCTCAAAGCAGTGGTTATTCACAGCTAAGGTGGGTTACATTTATCCCTGGGTTAAGCAAAAATTACAGCAGCAACTGTTTTTCTAAGAAAAAGATTCCCATTCACATAAATTATTGTTCAGATTTTCCTTGGAGAAAATCTTGTTAATCCCACATTTACAGATCAAACCCGTGTTTTTAAGGTTGGAAACAAAACCATGAGATATATAACCGTATTTGACTTCCAGCATTATGAGCTAATGGCTCCTCACACATTCATACTGAAGAATAATGTAACTGTGTTGCAATATGTTTGTATTTTATTAAAGTATTGCTATGATGTCTTTTTAAAGCGCAATCATGGCAATTTCTTTAAATGTGATTGTTGTATAAACTGCTGTATTTTGTACTAATTAATCTGCAAAATTGCAATCCGACAGTTTCAGCTTGAGCAAATCATTTTAAACACGTTCAGCTTAATCCACCAATTACAACATATATTGCAATCATTATAGCAACTTTAACAACTTACCCTTCAAAGCAGGAGCCCTTTCCAAAGGCTGTTAATTTAAAGCTATTTTTAAAGCTTATTTTGTTTTTACCATAAATACAAAATTGCATTTAAACTATTTTCAAATTGTATTTTTTTGTTTTTCTAAATTGTAATGATTATGAATAATGGATAACAGAAATACTACAATTATTTATTATTTTGATATTGATTAAATACCAGAATTTCTCCTTTTACTAAAAAATTATATCTTCATCGCTGGCACTTTTTTGTTTTTCGAAATGGTAATGATTATAAATAATTGATAACATAAATATTACTGTTAGTTATTATTTTGATATTGATTAAATACCAGAATTTCTCCTTTTACTAAAATATTATATCTTCATCTCGGTTAGTAAGGTTACTATTTTTATCTTTCACGTATAAGGAACTGGTTACTAACACCATTAGCCAATTACAAGCTCAAGAGTGCTTCCCGCTTCCCGTTCTTTTGAAATTTCATCAGTCTATAGACTAAACAGACATTACATGGCTGCCTGGAATCTTTACATAATTTATTAAAGTCTAAACAACCAAATAACTTAGACAGACCGCATCTAACTGATGAACTTGAAGAAAATAACGACACTTATAAACATGTGAGATCACCTGCCATCGTCGGTGCAACTCAGTTAAAAGTTCTTTTATTTCAGTAATTTTTTCTTGTTAAATCCTTTTTCATTTTGTATCCTTTTGTGTAGAGGTAAATGTTTTCATTGAGATTGACACCGAGATGAAGCAGGTTTCCAAAAGTTGCTTTTTCTTCAAGTTCAATACAACACCTCTTGACTTGAATGTTACCTAAAATTCAACATTTCTCACTTAGGAACGAAGCACAACGGGATAAAATGGATGAAGAAAGAAGAAAAAGAGTTAAACTGAGAAACATTGATAAGAACGCCATTAAAGCTGTGCAAAGACAAGCAAGGTGTAAATATTGCTTTTAAACGAAGAATTTGGCAAGCCGAGTTGCTTTATTCGTAGAGATTCTGCATTGGTTTGAAAATTGATAGTTATTTGTTTACTGTTGTTAAATTAAAAAGTTTCGGTTTTTTCAGTTTGATCAATGTTCAAATGTGAGATTGGAAACGTAAGCGGCTCAAACAAACTCTTAAGTTTAGCATCATTACTTTCATAAATAAAAATGCACTGTTTATATTTGTTCCTGTTTTGCTACTCATAGACCGACAATTTTTACCAGTTCCTGTAGCCCTACCCTCGCGGGGTACTCAGTGAGAAAATAGGTAAGTTTTCCTTTAATTGCCTTGTTAACTACTCCAACCCCATCTCCTGCCAAAAAAACGTTGTTTACTTAGTTAGAGTGGCAAATACCCACACCGTTCCATTCAAATCTTTAACTGTAGAGCAGATTTTATTCACACAAACTGACAAAGCACAATGCAATGCTCGAGAGATATCAGCCATGTTTGATTGCTGAAGTGTTTTTAAAGTGCTCGCCCCAGTCCTAAAAGCCGTGCTAACAGCCCGACGGAGCGTGGCGGTAGCACGTATCCGTAGAGCTCTTGTGAGGAAGTAACAGCACCTCTTCCCTCCCCCCCCAACTATCCCCTCCCCCTCCCCCTCATCTTTCCTCTCACTGTTCCCATATCCTTTTTCAAAACTCACTGCGAAGGCTTTTTGCAGTACATAACTCGCACAAGGCTCGCAGCTCTCAGTAAAACAATGTCAATAGTTGAAACAACATCAAAACTCCGAAAACGTCGAAAATCTACGAATTTAATATGGAGTTACGGCGAACGCAATTTGACCTTTTTAAAGCACACAATGCAATTTAATTCTCTATGAATGATTAAAAGTTTGAAATGTCGTGGACAACCAAATAAACTCACAATATTACTAAACCGGAACTAACTGATAATCACTTGCCACGGAAAATTCACTAAACCGGAACTAACTGTAATAAAACCATAACAACTTCTTGACAGAATACATGATAATCATATACTGAAAGAATTATAACAAAATGACGGTGAAACTGAAGCAAAACGAGAGAGTGACAATGTGACGATTCATGACACCTCATGCCTTCATTGCTGACATAAGAAACTTCTGCAATTTGATTGGCTTATTAGCTTGTGACAATTCATGCGTGCACGGACAATTCATGCCTCCATCGTTGTCCTAGAAACGTTTGCATTATGATGGTTATTAGGTTTGAGAGGGTAATTTCAAATTTCTGCACGGAATTACACATTTTTGAACAGAATTAGAAATTAATTGCTTGATTGCTCTTGACCAATCAGAATCAAGTAATTTTTATATGTATATGATTATCTTATAAATTGTAGCTGTATCTTGTTATTCAGTATCGTTTTTGAGTGTACATGTGTGAAAACCGATAAACGGATAGCGCTGAAAACACGTTAATAGTTGGCGGACAATATCTCACACTGCCTTTATCTTCATCTTCCTAAAATGCCAAAATACCCGAAAGTTTAGATGCATTGTGGGTAGTAACTGTCAGACTTTGGCCATTGGCCGAACTGTGACGTATTTAATTATGCGCCACCTGTAACCAAATGAACCAAAACAGTTTTCCACTTGAACATGAAGTTTTTAAATAACAGACACAAAATTACAAATAAAAATTGATCGAAACAATTGACATTTGGCATAAACCTGGAATTTATTGAGCGCTGTAGACATGTTAATGGAGGCGGCTGTTGTAGGGAGTTTAGCCCTCATCACTTTGTTTGATGTTTACTTGATTAAAAAACTGTGCACAACAAGGAGTTATCAGCGAGTATACAAAAAACAGTTTGACGACAAGGAAGAAATGCTTTACTTTTCACCTGGAAGTAGTGCGTACCTTCTGTGAGGGCTGCAAAATTAAACTATACAGATTTAAGACCCAGTGCAAACTCACGAAAACGTGAATCGTTATCGGATTTCGCAGATGCACTCATATTGTTTTACACTATATATGGATTATAAACCGTACCATTTTTTGTCGCAGTACTTCATGCTTCTGTTTTACGGTCAAGTATTTCGATAAAGGACATTTGTATGCAATTTAAAGTTGCTGACGAGAATTCCGGAAACGAAATGTGAAGAAAGACTGATAATGCAACGCATTTTATACATTTTTTTACTCAACTTCATTTGAGTCTCTAACATTTCTAAATGGATTATGCCATAGAAAAAATGTTTTCCTGCAGAACTTGGTTCAATGCGCGCGCATATCTGAAGCTTAATAAATTTGCGCAGCTGCACGTACGTAGCTCTCAATTCTTTGTGTTATCTTCATCAACTTTTCCCTTAAAATTAAACGATAAACTACCTTTTGGAAAACTCTATTGACAAAACGCTGCCATTCGCACTCAAAATTTTTTAACGGAAAAAAGTGAAAAACATTGCCACCTGCAAAAGTAATTATTTGTTCTTCAAGTCGGTCAGTTTGTGCTACGCTATAGAAATGATCGCTCCTTAATAAATGACGTTAACTCAAGAGCTCAACTGATCTAGGCGTTAGAACAACATACTGGTCGGTTGGATTTAGCTATATCTGCATGTGCCGGTATTAACAGTGAAGTTTGTCTACTAGCAAAACACGTCATTTATAATAAACAATGAATCATTAATGCGTAGAGCAAAGAAAACACTAAATTATTAATTAGTTACTTCAATTCCCGCTGCAATAACCCAGTAGGGTCAGTTAAGTTTCATTTTAATAAAATCATAATCACGTGATGGAAAATACAACATATTTGATAAAATTTACGTTAAACGCTCGCAGTTTTACCAATCGGTGGTTAAAGTAAGACCTGAAGACGTCCTGGATAAAACCTTAAATAAAAAAGATATTCTTTCTACACTGAGTGGAGAAAACTACACAAACAACTAATTGCCTTAAACCACATGCTTCGAAAGGCTACGTAAAAGCAACGAAAAATCATTCTGCACGAACAGTGTGCGCAGAGAGTAGGACGTGGAAGCACTTTCATCAAAAAATTCATCTAAAGTTTCCATCAGTGTGTTAACAATTCTTACTGAGAAGATGGTAGTGGTGGAAATAGTATTCCTCGGATTTGTCATCGTTGGATCGCTGAGTTCCTTCGAGGCTTATTTGTTAAAGAGACTCTGCAGTAGAAATTCTTATCCGCAGGTTGTCGAGGAGAAATATCAGAACACAGACAGTTGGAGCTGATCCAAAAACATTGCGCACAGCAAAAATACACTTGAACAAAACAAGCTTTGCATGAAGCCACTATAATTAGTTAGCTCTATATACTGAAACAGGCATATAACGAGTGAATAACTAAGAACGCTATATTCGACTGTATTAGTCAAAGGATAAACTTTTTAGTTCTATAAAGTAAATGGATTGTCTACTTATAGAGACTGAGGTTAATTGTTATTATAAAGGAACAGATTTCTTGAAATACGCACATTGTAACAAATGACTGCAATTTTACGAGAGCGGAAAATATAAGCTGAAGCGCTAATCTAATATTCTTTTCAAGAGGTCATATTTATCATCGCCAAAGTTAATTGTATTCAAAACTTACTTTTTAGCATTATATGAAAAGGGAAGAAAAACATAAAAATATTATTTTCGCGTGACGGGACGGGTTTTCAAATGGTCGACATATATCGGTCTTGTTTGTGTGCATACTGTTGAGTTTAACTGAATCTCCGTTTAATTTATGATCATAAATATGACAAGGTTAAGATATAATACTCTCGTAAGTTTAGAGTCCTTATACACCCTTCTCATGCGCATTCAATATAATGACAAGAGAGAAGGTTTTTAATATGTTTCGAGTTTTTGACCTGTCTAAAATTTCATTGTAATGACAAAAAAAAATAGTATTCAATGCATTCTTTTTTTTCTTGTTTACAAAAAGCATATTTTCGGTGTTTGGGAAACTGTTGCGACGTAATTGAGATCTGAACGGAGTGCCGAAAAGCGACGTTGTAAGTTTTTCATTTTTTTTTTTATTCTGGTAGAACTAGATAAAGTCTGTGCACACGATAAAACGCTTCACTAATCTTCACAGAGCACTTGGACTTAACAACAAGGCTTGATAGTGATTCTCTATCAAGCAGCTATAGAAATTCATTAATCACAAACCGGAATAGGTAGCACATCCCTGTTTGTACTTGATATTATTACTCGCAAGTTGGACCCTTAGGCCATATTGATATAGGAAGCACTACAAAACAAACAATAATAGCGAGGCTTAACACTTTGACAGATATTTCGACCTACTCAGCAAGATATATCGGCTAACGAACAGGCTCACATGAATTTATGGTTGTTTGACCGAATAAGGCCGCATATCATTGAAGTACTCCTCATTTTAATAAATCAATTTATAAAGCGCAAATTATCATAAAAAGAATTCAAATGCGCTGTGAACATTTTAAAATAAATCAAAACAAATATGTAAGAAACAGTGAACAAGTGATAACTAACTCTACAATACCCGACAAAAGGACTCATATGATGAAGTATTTTTACAGAAGGAAATTGTAAAGAGTTCCATTCAGGGCGGAACCAATTACATCGGTTTAACTGATTCAGTCATCTTGTGTAAAAGCTGTAAGATGAGGCTGAATGACTGAGGCTTATCATGATTTAAGGGTAGAATACTGCAGCTCAAAAATCATTTTGCTATTAAAGGAGATTATAAGTAATCGCTTCAAAATGAATTAATTCTAAAACCAAGTCTTCCTAAATAAGTGTTCAGCAATTTTTTTTTCAGTGCTCTAAAGAAGGGCTAACGTTCGAAACTTAACCTTTGTGCTTTTCCAGCAAGGGTGAAGTTACGTGCTTCACTAACGCATGCACTTTAAAAGCTATATTCGACAAGTATTGCACATAATTTCGCCTTTAACTTTTTATCGCATGATTGACAGGCGTTATACGAGTTATAAGTATTACTCCTTTGACATGTATATGAAGAGTTTGCCTTTTTGTCGAGAGCCCGAGGGGATGAATCGAGAGTCCATAAAATGTAATTAATGAAACAGATATCGGACTGATATTCATGAAAATTAGCATTAACTTCTACCTTTAAAGGAGATAGTTAGAGTTGTTCTTAACTTCCATATATCTTAATAGCGAAAAATCAGCTGTAACGCCAATAGTGCTCTTGTATGCATCCTCTGCTAGGGAATCTCCAGTATTAATATTTTGCTAAAAGGTAATGCACGTATTAAAGGGCAAATGTTCGTGGATGACGTAGTTTCAATGGTATGAGTGACTAGTATTACGGATAAAGGGTGAAAGTTTTTTAAAGTTTTTTTTTTTCAAACATTTTCATCACTTCAGCCTCAAATCGTTTTTAATTGTTTTAGGCGAGTTAAGCTTCACTGCTTTTATTAAGGTTGTTCTTAATACAAAAAAAGTGTTGTAAGGTAAATTTTGTTATAGTAAATGAAATTAATTACAAAATTAATTACCAAAAGTTTTGTTCATCGAGATTCTGAATGAAATTTAAAATAAACAAATAAATAAATAAATGGGATTAGACCTTCGCAATACCAGTTGTAATAATGACAAGAAACAGATTGCTCCTTCGAAGCCGAAGTTAATGTATTTTTTTTCAATTTTTATGTAAATCAGTCTGATATTTATATTTCAGTATTTAAATTTTCTGGACCCTACACATTATTCTCGACCCTCAAATTCGTACCCTCGATCCTCCCTCGACCTTCAACTTCGTACCCTCGACTTTCGACTTCGTACTCTCGACCTTCGACTTCGTACCCTCGACCTTCGACTTCGTACCCTCGACCTTCCACTTCGTACCCTCGACCTTCGACTAATTCTCTCGACCCACATGCAAAGGCTAAAAGTAGTGATAGTCGTTTCTAAATCACTAGACTAGTTACCAGGTTACCTCATATGCTGCGTTCCTCATGAATTGTTTGGCGGGTGCCCTCCAAATGGCGGGAACTGTCAACACCCACTGAATGTCTTCCTCCAGAATTGCCGTCGCTGATTGATCTGACAACTCTTCAAGCACGTGACCTTTGAAGAACCGCAACGCATGCGCAAAAACCGTAACTGCTTTGATAGATTTTCCATTGGCAGCCTTTATTTCTACAGACTTGTGAATGTCCTATGGAAAGAAGAAATAAAGTCATGAGGGTATCACATGTTGCGCTAATGTGACGTCATTAGTCTGGAGTAAAGTTCCCGCTTTTTTAAAACACGAGATTTCGCTTATTTTGGAGAATGATTTATTTTTTATTTTGCTTTTAGATTAATAGTCAAAGTAAGAACTGACAAGTATCTAAGAAAAACGAAGTGAAGTGTTTTCAGTTATTTCTATAAATCTGGAAAATAACAAATACAATCCACTCCAAAAAAACAAACTAGAATGCATGTAAGTGGATGATTTTTCCAAACCCAACTATGGCGTCGTTTCAGCTACACTCAAAAGGAAGGCGCGCATAAGCTTGATATCAAAAAACACTGCATGTCGAGTTTTAACGTACCTTACTGGCTTTCTTATTCGCTGTATGATACACATGAATTTCACCAAATACAGAAAACATCCTTTAAACTCAAAAGCATGCAGAGCCGTGTTTACAAATGTCCTTGCGGCGAAAAAAAAACAGTAATAAACACAACATCTGTACAGCCTCCGGCTCTGAAACAGAAAAACTGCTCAAAGATTACGTTCCAAAAACACCAAATGAAACGTGAAACAAAGTATGGAACGGAATAGTGTGGTGGTAGATTCTTTTATTTTACACTTCGTATAAGTTAAAAACAATTCTTCAATAGTCAATTTCACAGAATCCAAAACGTGAAATTGTAAATTTAATTTTAGTGTCCTAAATGGTTTTAAAATGGCTAGCCAATCCCTCCGGAAAAAAAGAAAACATCAGTAAAGATGAAACGGTGAATATTAGACATCCAGTTGAATGAAAAAATAAATACAATAAAACTATTATTGGACATTAACCTGAAACTTAGTGACGTTTCGCCTAGAATCATTAGGCTTCTTCATGCACGACCGTCGGTGCAGGCCGAGATGAATAATGGAACACCACGCAAAGCAATGTCCCAAGAGTGAGATAAACGAAACCTCAGTCCACCCCTCCTGTTTAAGGAGAGGGCCAACTTAAATATGGAGCTCTTCGAACAATCCGCTTTGTCAACATTCACTGGTATAAAACCGAGACTGTGGCTCAGATATGTAGATTACACCTTTGCTATACTAAACGCAGACCAACAGGACCACCTTTTTCAACTTCATCAACTAGTTGGACACTAACATCAAGTTCACACAGGAGAATCCAAAGGACAAAACTCTAGCGTTCCTGGACACAGCTGTTCACCGACATCTGGACGGCACATCAACCACCAAGGTGTATCGCAAGCCTCCCAGTACGGAACAGTATTTGAATCCAACCATCCACTTACACACAAATTAGGGGTAATAAAAACATTTGACTATCCAGCTGAAACAGTCAGTTCCATATCCAGGGTTCGTCCGCTTTTCTCAAAGCAAAATTTAAGGACTTTTTTAGGACTTTTAAAGGTAAGATTATTGGTTTTTGAGGACCTAAGCCATGGGACATCAACCACAAGAACTGATCTAAAACATGACTTTACGATATTGATTTTCCTTGACACAGTTAAGTACATGACCCGTGATTCAAACAAAATGCCATCTTCAGTGAAAAAGCAAAAATTTAAGGACTTTTTATGGTCCATGACTGACTATTGTAAAATTTAAGGACTTTTGAGGCCTCAAATTTTGGAAAGTGAAAATTAAGGACTTTTAAGGTTTTTAAGGACCTGGACGAACCCTGATGATATCCGTGAAGCTCTGCGAGCATGTGGTTACTCCAAATGGTCCTTCCACAAAGCCACAAAGTCCCCAGAAAACACCGAAGCGACCCCGAGCAGGATGCAACAATTGGGTCACCATCCCTTACTTTGAGGGGGTCTCTCTATTGGTTCTAGGCGAAACGTCGCTAAGTTTCAGGTTAATGGCCAGTAACAGTATTATTGTATTTATTCATTCATCAGTAAAGATGAACTAAACAAGTATTTTCACAAAACTTCACGGCTGCTTATAATTTCTATAGAAGCAGCGTTAACATTCATAGCGGTTACTAATAACCACAATTGTGAACAGTTTCAATGATTGCTTTAAATTCGGGATGAAGCGGGGTGGCCGATGCCCCTTCCCCGTCAGCTTTTACCGAAACTTTTGTGCCTACAACTGCCTCAAAACCGGAAAGTCTGAGAAAAAACAGAAAAATGCGTGTATTGCTAGTTTAAGACACTTTTCAAGGGATTTTGTTTCAAACGGTTTTTAAAACCCAGTAAATGTTTTCAGACAAACTAATCTTTAAAAAACTTTTCCGAAAGAGTATGCCCACGGACTCCCTTAAAAGGCTCGCGTTTTTATGCGTTCGGTTGTGCTCCCCATCTCAGTTTTACAAAGCTTGCTATCGCTACGGCCTGAAATGGCAACGCTGGCCTTTCATTTATGAAGATTTTCTGCGGTTTTTCATTCAAGTACATTCTATCAAGTTTTACGTGTTCTACACTCCGGTGTGTATGATTAACTGTTTAGGTTGTCATATTCCGGGAGTGAATAAATGTTATTCCAAAAAGCTTGTTTGTTGAACATAAAAGAAGCATAATCTGATTGGCTATAGGAATATTACATAAATGGCTGATGTATCACGTGAAAATTAACTTATCAGTGAACCAACACGAATAAGAGCTCGGAAGAAGTCAACTGCAACCGCAGTTAGCTGTTTTGTCGTTTTTGGAACTCGTCAGCATGGTGCATGTAGCGAGCAAAGAATAAAACGTGTGAACGTGTGAAGTACCAATTGCCTATTCATATTTAAAGCTGCAATTTAATTCCGACTCACAATCATATACGTTTATAGCCTGCGTAGCAAGCGTTTTAAAAAACATTCCATTTTTTTGCTCGCCCTCATTTTCCGCGCGTCCAAAATTTTGTAAAAACGCCTGCTCACAGGCTAATCCGTTCACTGACATGTTTAGCTACGGAATAACGTAACAATCGAGGAGAAATTGATTGGTTCAACTGAATAGATAGCACAGGATGACGCTTCACAAACATTTTTATAAACATGGGCGCGAGGTCATTTTCTTAGTTAATTAGCGCCCGTTGACTTTTAAAAAACAAGAGAATGATTTCATTTTAAAAGAGCCTACAACTTTTTTTTTTGCTTATGCATACAGAAACAGACAAAATTTACAAAAAGGGATTTTTTTTTGTAACCATTCTTAAATTTGACATTTTTTCTTCGGTAGACGAACAAATTGACGTATAACAATTATTTTCCTGAAAGAAAACAAAACTATCACATTTAAAAATTGGTGTAAACGGGGAAGTGCCAGTTCTGTGTAAAACTTAGAATACAGCAGTTTCAAAACGCGTCATTCATACCAATAGACCTTAAGGTTAATGTAAAAGAAGTAATTTCAATTATTTTTTGTTGGACACAACAAAAAACGTACGAGTTAAATACTTTTGGAAAGTCAGGCTTTACAGAAAAGCCCTGTTGTGATAAAGGAATGAGTTCTGATCTTACATGAAGTACCTAGTCAGTGAAGCACAGCGTCTTCCCAACTAAACAGATATAAATACTAGGGGTAAGCAGAGCTTAGAAAGTGCGGGCGGGTGTTCTGGGGCATTTTGTAATAACGACGCATTTTGTAATAAGTTACGCATTTTGTAATAACAGTTGCGGCATTTTGTAATAAAATGCGCATTGTGTAATAAAATGTGCAGCATTTTGTAATAAATCCAACCTACGCATTCTGTAATAAGGGCTGCAGCATTTTGTAATAATTGTGAGCGTACGTAAATTGTAAGAATATAAAGAAATTGAGGTTTTTCAAACGATGTTAATGTGGTAACCGACACAGCTGATTTTTATGCATAAAAATAGTATGAAATGAATATGTAGCGTTCATTTTGTCATTGTAAAAAAATCGTTGTACACTTAATGCCGCCTGCTTTTTTGCAATTTTTCTGATAAACAGGCAGCCAAAACCTTGTCCTTTGGTATTCAATTTCGATCCAAGGATTTATCGATATACAATATGGAGGCTTTCAACTAAGGGAATGGGCCATAGGCCATGGACTGGATATTGGACCTCAGGGTTCCGTAGCCTACGGCTCTTTTACAACTTAACTCAATACCGTATTTCTTCGAATAAATGCCGCCGCAGCGTTTATTACATTTTTTTACGATTTTTGTGAAGCGTTTATTCGAGGACAGCGTTTATTTGAGGAAATACGGTATACAGCATTATTTGCAGAGAGATATGGGGCATTTTAATTCTGGTTTGGTACAATAGACCGCTTTTTTTACAATTTACCTCATTACAATTTGCGTACACTCACAATTATTACAAAATGCTGCAGCCCTTATTCCAGAATGGGTAGGTTGGATTTATTACAAAATGCTGCACATTTTATTACACAACGCGCACATTATTACAAAATGCCGCAGTACAAGTGACCGTTTTACTTTCATTGTTTTTTATATTTTATTAATTAACAATGTACGCATTATAACTGCCCTAAGTTGGCATTGTAATATTTCTTGTTAATAATCGTGTTATTTTATATTTATCATTCTCATCATCATCATTATCATCGGCGTCATCATCATTGTCATTACTTTTACTGTTATTGTTGTGTTTAAGATACTGATACTAGCACTGTGTTGGTTGAAAAATACTCTCTCAAACGATATGAGATAAAGTTATCTAAATGTTTTCTTATTACCTTATGAATGTTTTTCCTATTAGATCAGAATAGGTCTCAGATTTAGTAATATATTTTTTGAGAATCAAACACCGTTCTGCGACTTGTTCCTTTTTTGTTATATTTACTACAGATTTGCTTTTATCCTCGATCCTGCAACTTGGACAATGCTTTTGCACACTCGGTCAAGTTACCAGCACCAGCTTTCCTTGTCAACGTTTTTCGAAACTTGTTACTCGTTTATTGTTCTGACAGCAGAGTAATTTTCTTTTCCTTAAGACGAGCCGAAGGAAATGCAAGTAAGTAAATGCCATCATAAAAGCGATGTACAACCAACAATCTTATCTCTAAGAAACTATGCTCGATATTTAGGAAATATTGGCCTACATCTTATGTAGCTTGAAATGTTTCATCGATGCAAAAAGTAGTTTATGAAGCTTACGTTTCGAGCATTATCCCTTTCTCTGTTTCACCCCTTGCTCACTACTAAACAATCTCATATCATTGGAATTACCTTTTGATATAAGCCTGTTTTGGGGGAGGCCTAACGTTGGAAAAGTCAGCTTATTAAAGTAGTTAAGTTGATGATCAAACTTTTCAACCTTGAGTTGATTAAATTGCCTATTTCATGTATTCACTGACGCACTTCATTTTTTAATTTTTCAATTCTGTGGGATGGTGTTGAGAGTATTATTGTCTATAGTTGAACAAAACCAAAGGTGTGCGGCTTAAACGGTTTACCAAATGTATTCTTGGTTGAATAGCACAAAGTGCTGCCAAAATGTCAAACTTCTTGAAAGCGATGTATGCGTAATTGCATAAAAAAGCGCTAGACCCAATCATTCAAATTTTTAAAAAATCAAATAAAAGATTAAAGTTATGAATGTTATCATCTATCCACCTCATCCGGTGACAAGTCGTCGCTGTAAGTTTTTGTTCAGCGTTTTAACTGTTAGTTGTTGAAGCTCATGATTCTGTGCACGTTGTGTACAGTGGTTTTAGTTCTACGAGGGGGCTGTTTTCAGTGAGACGCTTTGACTTCCTGTATGGTTTACATTATCACAGTCTTTCGCAGGACTTTTTTAACCCTTACGATCACTCAACACAATTTACAACTTTATTTTCTACCTGCACCTCCTTTGGGTTGTGATTACTGTAAATTAGGTTTCGCTTCTAGTTGACACATAATTTAAACATTTTACAGAATCCTGAGTTTACTTGATTTACAAGCGTTGCTGACTGGAATTAAGTTAATGAATCGTTCGTGTTGTTGACAAAAGTTGTTCATTTTAGATCTAACAGTTGAAGTCAGCCGAATGCAAGATTTTTCACTGGCCAGTTATGTACCACATCCTTTGGCGGTTGTCCACATCACTTTAACATCAGCATATTTAGGTAGGTAGTATGTAGGAAACGTAGTGTGTTGTTAAGGTAGAATGTAGGTAAAGTTTGTAGTTAAGGTAGTATGTAAGTAAGTTAGTATGTAGTTAAAGTACTTGGGTAAGGTAGAATGTAAGTAAAGTGTGTAGATAAGGTAGTATGTAGTATGTAGGTAAGTTAGTATGTAGTTAAAGTATATAGGTAAGGTAGAATGTAGGTAACGTGTGTAGATAAGGTAGTATGTAGGTAAGTTAGTATGTAGTTAAAGTATGTAGGTAAGGTAGAATTTAGGTAAGGTGTGTATGTAAGGTATAATGTAGGTATGGTAGCATGTTGCTAAATTAGTATGTTGGTAAGGTAGAATGTATTTAAGGTATCATGTAGGTAAGTTAGTATGCAGTTAAAGTATGTACTGACTAGTGTGAAATGTTTCTATGAATTTCAAGGTTTCTTGGTTTAAACTTCTAACAAGCACGGTTTTACTATTAGCCAGTTTTAAAAATGCCATGATACTCTTCGTTTGTCTTTCTAAATTTTTGCATAAGCATTGTTTTTATTTTCTCTTGGTACTTTACAATCATCCCAAGAGAAGCTGGATACAATGCTTGTGCAAAATTTTGGCGGACATGCAAAGAGTATATTATGGTATTTTTGAAATTGGCTTATTAACGTTTATATGAGAACCATAACATTTCTCTTTACATTTAAACAAAAGCTAATTTAGCTGATGTGAATGAAATATTTGCTACCTACTAATTGTTTCTTGACTAACATAATTTGTTTCTTATAATAGGTTCTAACCTACTACAAGGGCTAGATGGTATGGAGCTTTGTCAGTAATTTTGTTACTTCTAACACTAATGTAGTTCCACGATCAGCTACTCTCGGCTGAGCTGCTGAAAGGCGTGTCAGCTTTAACCCAAAGCCACGATTCAAACAACAACTTATTCTCTTAGTAAAAAATTACATTCTGCTTTTCCCAGGGAAAAAAAACCTGTTAATCTTTAAAATACCGGCTTAACTTGTTTCCCTAAAAATTAGAAACAAAACGTGGGTTGAATATTTAACCATGGGTTAGTGCTAATAGGCCATAGGTCAACTGGGCCGTGGTTGGTGTTGACACTTTTATTTGTTTATAATCGCAATGATAACGGTCATTAGGATCACTCTTTTGAGTGCACATATG
>JAOBAY020064315.1:0-12493 GCA_025331085.2 Zoanthus sociatus
TTCACATTTCAAAATAATGACAGAGATATCAAAAATATCACTAAAAGTAGCGAAAAAATGGTCTGAGGGTAGAGAGTGGCCTTAATAAAGAGAACAATGCAGATCGAGACCCTAAAATAAAACCAACATTTGCAGATTACAAAGTAAACTTTATCAAAAACATAATCGTAACAATTGAATGATTATTAATTACTTGTTAGTAAAAAGTTTATCAATCTAAACTTTTCGTGTTGAAACATCTAAAGACTAAAGCAAGTGGCTTTATAAGCAGCTTGCCCAATTTTGCAAAACATATTTTTAAAATTTTGCAAATGAACGATGATTCAAAAATATTTAAATTAAATTCTTCGGATGTTTGAAAGCTTTCAAAAGATTAAATAGGAGAATTTAGAAACCCAACTTCACTCACTGTTTAGAATGTCTCCATCAGCCAGAGGCCTCAAATCTGGAATTCCGTGACAGATGACCTCATTTACTGACCTTTAACAATCAGACCAACATGGTTATAGTTAAAATAACTTAAGGCTGAAATTATTAAGTTAGTAACAGAAGTGCGAGGAGATTATAAGTTTCGAGTATCAGCCCTTTCAAAGAGCAACTGAAGAAGGACTGTGGCTCTAAAATTAGACTTTTCATACTATACTATTTAAAATAGTGAAGTTATGTATACAAACTGTGTCAAATTAAAGTACTTATGAAGGGATGGCATTTTGATTATTAGTCTTAAACAACTTTAAGAGTCACCTTCTGATATACTACTTACAAAGATGCAAATATAGAAATATAATCCCACTGAAGTTCTGAATAATAGCATAAAGCGGAATAATGGTACATAGAGAAAACGTCTTTCAACACTAATAATTATAATAGTGCAGGGCAAAATAATAGTATAGAGTGGAGAAACCTTAAAATTTCATTCATGTGTCTTGATCTGACAGCCGTGTGGGCTCTGGGAACAAGGGAAGCAAACAAAATGACGATTGCTGTTGGCATTTTATTGTGCTGCAATTTTATGAAAATACAAGCTGTTTCTTAAGCAGTTGCAAGTTCATTTTTTCTGCAAAATGGCTGTTGTTTGAAAGACCCAAAAATAAAGGTTGACATAGAGTGGAAAGTCTCAAAATTAATAGTCATACAGTCTTGAATTTAGCTGTATAGAAATTTTTTCAATCTCAGAAATAATAATCGTATACATACAATTATTTGGAACTTCAGAATACAAAATATGTGATCAGATTCATGAAAAAACTGTGGTGTGATTAGTTTGGGCAACTCCTTTTCACAGCATTTACCTGACTTCTTGAATCTTTGAACCTTGAAATCCAGCAGCTTACCAGCATGGAAAAACTAAATAATTTATGATGCAAGATTGAATAGTACTTTTTATCTGAAGGGTCAACTTCACAGCTACACTAGCTGTTGACTGGAAATGTTATCTCTCAACTTTAACTTGCAAATCATTTCTCTATAAGGCACTTTCACACTCATGCACAGTGTGTTTTTCCACTGTCACTTCAGAGCTGGTGTGCGACACTTGCAGACTGCAGACTTGCAGACTGCAGACTTGTAGACCGTAGATCCAAACCTTAAAAAATAAACTAATTCCTAACCCTAACCTTTATTTAGGGCTACGATTAGGGTTTGGGTTAGGAATTAGTTTATTTTTTAAGATTTGGATCTACGGTCTGCGGTCTGCAAGTCTGCAGTCTGCAAGTGTCGCACACCGGAGTTTCAAGGGGTAAAGCGTGCTACCAACGTGGCCATAGTGCCCAATAATTATAGTGGCTTCAAGTTAGCTACTAGCACTTTTGTGCTATCAATACTTGACATAGTGATAAATACAGCTTGATAAGCTGAAGGGAATTATCATAAAGCTGTTATTTAAGTGTTAACCTTTAGCAATTCAGTAGTTGAATCAGTCCTTCTGCATAATTCCTTCAGATTATAAGGGCTCAAAATGTCTGCTCTGTGCTTTCCTTTTGGCAACATTTAAACATTCATCTCGGAGTTTATTAAACCATGTCCTCCTACTTGCTCATCTTACCATTAATATTCTTCTTAAAAATTAATAATTCATCAAGCAGCCATTTTATAGGACATTTATGAAACATCAATAGATCTATAATTTAATTAGCATTTTATAAAAACTAAGCTTGTCATTAAGATGACAATGAATTAAAATAAATGTTGATATGTAATTTTTCTAGTATTGTTAAATAGATTAAAAATACAATACAATCTGCTAAAAGTTTTACACCATAGTAAGAAGTTATAAGAATCTGAAGTGGAATTTTGAACTGTAGTCCTTTGTCAGAGCAGGCGGCCATGGTTGGCACAGTTGGCAAGATTTCTGCCTCCTGACCACAAGGTTCTCAGATTAATCCACAGCTCTGTGGAGGTTTGACTCTTCATGTGACCTTTTCCACCAATACTGACTCAGCTTTCCATCCTCATGAGGTCAGTAAATGGAGTACCAGTGTCTGCTCCAAGCTACTCTGTTTGGATTGTAGTGCCCCTTCCAGGGAGAGTGAGAGACTCTCCCCTACTTAATACTAGAGAAACTGGAGGTAAACGTTTGTTGCATGGGTTGTTTGGCTTGTAAAGGATTGAGCTTTTAGCTTTTGTTGGAGAGAATTGGGAATAATTGCCAATTTATGTCAGTGAAGTACTACAGTCCAAAATATCACTTCAAATTCTTATCTTATATGTAGAACTTAAAAGTCTATCAAATTATTTCTATTGAAACACTGATGCACCATCCCATTTATGACATTAAAAGCTTAAGAAAATATTTTTTTGATGTGTTGTTAGGTTCCTTTTGGTGATACAGACCATGTCATTAACTGGCTTGGCATTACAGGAAATGTTAGTAAACCAGAAATTGAGCATCCCAAGAGACCTGTGGAAGGGCTTAACTGCAAACGAGGTGAAGTTAGTGGTGCAAGACTTTGGGGGTTTCTTAAGGAGATTTGTAAAACTCCAGAGGTTTTCTTTAAGAACTGTTTTATTCACAATTATTGCCCATTAGTCTTCATTGCAAAATCAGGCAAAAACATTACACCTCCAAGTATAAAGACAACGGAAAAACAAGAGCTTTTCGTGTTATGTGATTCTGCACTTGCCAAGGTTGTTGAGCTTTTAAAGCCAGAAGTGGTTGTTGGTGTTGGGAAATTTGCAGAAGAAAGAGCAAGGAAAACTCTGAAGGAAACTGAAACTAAAATTTGTGGAATTATGCATCCAAGTCCTGCAAGTCCTGCAGCTAATTCAGGATGGGCAACCATTGCACTAAAACAGTTGAGAGAGTTGGGCCTTATTGACATCATGACTTGATGTGTAGTTCAAATAATATGTATAGTACTTAAGATTTCAACCATAAAATCAGCAGAGGGATTGCAGTATAATACTCTGTTGTATTTTGATTGTTTTCTTTTTTTTACCAGAAGCAGCAGAGGTGGGAGGGAAGGGAGAGGTCCCTTGGCTGACCCCTACTAATTCTTTAAAGTAGTCATTTTCTATTGTATATACAACTGTAGGTTGGTCTTTCTCATATAATAGGGTAAACCCAATAGGGCTGCGCGGTTATACTAAAAATAGACATTTTACCCCCACGTGACTCGGACAAACAGAGAAATGTTTCACAAAGAAGTCTATAAAAAGAGTAGCGATTTTAAAATTATAAGGAGCAAATTTATTGTTAAATTTTTAGTGATATGGTCAGTTGAAAAGATTGCGTCCTCCTCCACTTGATTCTATTTAGCTCGTTTGTTTGTCCGAATTATGACGTAATACCTGCGCTGTCCTATTCTGAAGTTTATTCTTTAAATCCACATCCCACAAGCATTGCGCTTTGCTATAACTTGCGCTTAAGGCCAAATAAAATAAATTCCTGGTTTCTCATCAGCGCCCGCATTGCAAAAAAGCTGCCGCGTCATTTTTTTTTCTTTTTTACAAATAAATAATAATACTGAGAAAAAAATTAAAATTTTCAACATTGTTTTGACTTTGATGAAATCTTTTCCGGTAGAGAATGATCATATGTATATAAAGTAAATATCAACAAAAAGACCTTATAAATTCAGGTCCAACTTTAGAACAACTCGACACAATTTTAAGGCACGTTAATACAGACAGTAGTACCGCGGAGTTGTGGACGAAACATGAATAATTAAAGAACATGGAAGACACTCTAATCTCTGCCACTGTGGTACCGCGGTGCAGTGGACGAATAATGGTCAAGAACGCAACAAGTAAATGCTAATTAAAAGAGGAGCCTGTTTCTAGATACAAAAAAGGTTTATTTAACAAATTAAGAAGCCTAAGCCGTGTATTCCACTGTTGCTGCAGAAGTCAAGCTTTACAAGTTTTCCGGCTTTCATTGAACAACCCAACTGGTTCTTCAATAATGAACATTATCTTGAATATGTCTGTTAAGATCACCTAGGAATTCAAACTGTTCATGACAGTGATCGCAGGAAAACATTTCGCGTGCCATTTTTTCAGAGTTCTTTTCAATTTCAATGAATGAAACAACCTCGGAAATTGACTTTTTCTCTTTATAATTGTGACAAGCTGTCCATTCAAAATGTTTTTTCTTTTTTACCTTTTCATCTCCAGCATTGCGTGAATTGATCTCTGTGTGAGTTCCTTTGTGATAAATTGAGCACCCAGTGTGTGTTTTTTTATGTCTGTTTAAGTTACAACTTTTACTGAATGATTTACCACACTGATCATAACGGTAGGGTTTTACCCCACTGTGTATTCTTTTATGTTTGTTTAAGCTACATGAATGACTGAATGATTTACCACACTCATCACAATCGAAGGGTTTTAACCCACTGTGTATTCTTTTATGTGCGTTTAAGTTACATGAATGACTGAATGATTTACCACACTCATCACAATGGTAGGGTTTTACCCCACTGTGTATTCTTTTATGTGTGTTTAAGTTACATAAATGACTGAATGATTTACCACACTGATCACAACGGTAAGGTTTTAACCCAGTGTGTATTCTTTTATGTTTGTTTAAGCTAGAACTTTGACTGAATGATTTACCACACTGATCACAATGGTACGGTTTTAACCCACTGTGTATTCTTTTATGTACGTCTAAGCTACCTTTTTCACTGAATAATTTACCACACTGATCACAATGGTAGGGTTTTAACCCTGTGTGTATTCTTTTATGTATGTTCAAACTACCCTTGTGACTGAATGATTTACCACACTGATCACAATGATAGGGTTTTAACCCTGTGTGTATTCTTTTATGTATGTTCAAACTACACTTGCGACTGAATGATTTACCACACTGATCACAATGGTAGGGTTTTACCCCACTGTGTATTCTTTTATGTGCGATTAAGTTACCTTTTACACGGAATGATTTACCACACTGATCACAATGGTAGGGTTTTAACCCTGTGTGTATTCTTTTATGTATGTCCAAAGTACACTTGTGACTGAATGATTTACCACACTGATCACAATGGTAGGGTTTTAACCCTGTGTGTATTCTTTTATGTGCGTTTAAGTTACCTTTTTCACTGAATGATTTACCACACTGATCACAATGGTAGGGTTTTACCCCAGTGTGTATTTTTTTATGTCTTATAAGGGTAACTGATCGATTGAAGGATTTTTCAGATTTATCACAATGGTAGGGTTTCAGTGTAGTGTGCCATCTCTTGTGCTTTTCAAATGATTTACGATAACAAAATGACCTATTGCATTGGTCACATTTGTACGGACTCATTCCTACGAGTTTTGTTTGTAATGAAAGGTAACGGTAGGTGAAAAAGGGCCAGCTGTAACTAGACTTGTACCACTTTTCCCGGTTAATGTTGACTTTCACTCCTATAAAGTAACATATTATAACTATTAGTCAAAAAGCCATATACGTATAATGCATTAACCATGAAAATGAGTTTAGCCTTCTAAAATTTTGTTATTTGTTTACCTTATCTTAAGAAACACTGACTATTAAGCCAAAATGACTACATTAAAGTCAGGGGTTTCAATAATAGCCGGGTAACGGGTAGATCTACCGCCTGCAATGAGCCGATTACCCACTTATAGCAAAAAAATGAAACAATAAAGCAGCAAGAAAAATCTGAAAATGCGTGAAAATTTATCTGCGAGGTCTAGAACTTGGCAAAATTAATATACCCGCCTGTTACTCTTACGTACCCACTTGTGCAAAAACTTATTGAAACCCCTGAAAGTGATTCATCGTGGAACAAATGGTTTGTAGCTTCGTTTTACATTAAAAGTGTGCAAAACAATTAATGCTTTTACTAGCTATTCAGCTAACCTTTGTGCGATAATAATTTTTGTTTTGATTTGTAAGTAACTTACTAATTGTGTGGCTGCTTGACAATATGAAATCATTTTTTTTCTCAGTGTCTCATAGAGGATCCTAGCAGTCATGTTCGTAAGAACGATCTAAACATAAAAGCTGTATCTCCACCAAATAAAAATTGCTAACTGGGTCCAACGTGTATCTTCGACAGAAAAGCTAACAAATGAGACAATTCTACACATGGTTAAAGAGAAAAAATAAACTTCGAACAACTACAACAAAAAAGACACCTGAAATTCACCGGGCATGTGGTTAAAGGTCAAGGCATAGAAAATGTCTGGTGATTGAAGGAAAGATTGTGGGTAAAAGAGCTAGAGGAAGACAAAGAACAGCTTAAGTGGATAGAGTAATCAAGACATTAGGCAACCACATCAAAGTGACAAGATTACTGTGTATTGCAACAGAGAGACAGCTATTCTGATCTTTGATCGCCAAGATCAACAACAATGCACCAAAAGAATATAAAATAAAGTAACAGCTCTAAATGATACAGTACATTTCATCCTAAACGAGAGATCCCTCTAAAGCTAAATGAAAAAAAAACGTCATCTTTTCATGACTTCTATGCTTAAATATATCCACTGGATAAATGGCTATACTATAAGTACTCTTACTCTTACTCTGTTCACAGGCAGCCTAAGCTCAGTGTGAGTAGTAAGGAAGCTACAAGAGCTCTGCAATTTTGTTATATTTTTACTAGTTTTTTGCTTAACTATTGCATTTTACATCTAAATGGCTACTGCATTTTACATCTAAATGGCTATAAGGTACTCGAGCAAAGCTCTGAGAGCCATAGCAGCAAATTGTTACTTCAGAACTCGCATCGACTCCAGCTTGTGGCGAAAGTTGTGCAATCTTCGAATATCAAAATTCAGGCTGACACGCCGAGGATGTAGAGCCGGGTAATCGAAACACCAGTCATCGCAGTCGCTTATTCTACCAACTCCTGTAATTTCCTGTGACGTTTTCCACAACAAGTTAGGTTTTGAAGGAATTTCTACTTCTCATTTTCAAGATGGAAGTCATTTGTATAATTTTATTTGGCCAATATTAAATATTCAAACTAACACCTCCGACACAGTCATGCATAGGCATGCGTGTCACCTATTAACATACCGGTTAGAATATCACGTAACAGCGCTACTCGAAATGGATATCAGTCACGAAGAGCTGGCATCAGTTAAGGCAAGAGAGCTGGCAAGCAACGAATATCGGTAAAAATTACTTCTTCAAACAGAAGATTACATAACAACAAAAAGACGTTACGACGTAAATTTACATATTACCAACATGTAAACAAAAATAATCTTACTTATGTCCGGAGAAAACCCATGCCCTCAAGATACACTGCACAATCTGTACCGTTATTGTTCTGCTGTATGAACACTCAATCCCTGTGGAACAAATCAGCTGATGTAGTATCTTATATTACCGAAACAAAACTGGATTTGATTGCGTTTACAGAGACTTGGTTTGCTGAAAATGACGCCGCGGCGAAAGCTGAGTGTACACCACCTTGCTATGTTTTACTTGACCATCCAAGAACTCTGCGTACTGGTGGAGGAACTGCTCTTATGTGTCGTGAAAACATCAGGCTCACCAAGGAAGCTGCTGGAGAGAAAACATCTTTTGAATACTCTGAATGGATCGTTACCACTGCTAAGCTCAGACTTCGTCTTGTTATTATTTACCGGCCAACATATTCTGTGGTTCATGCTGTTTCTATAGAGGTATTCTTCAATGAATTTACAGAATATCTTGAGTCAATTTATCACAGGAACAGTTATTAATCACTGGGGATTTCAACGTTCATGTCGATGACCATCAAAACAGGGACACATATAAATTTCTGGACATTTTAGAATCTATGGCCCTTGAGCAGCACGTAACTACGCCGACCCATAAGCACGGTCATACACTGGACCTGGTAATAACACGAAGCACTGATGATATTGTAGAGTCACCTCCAATATCTGACTATTTCATCTCTGATCATTTATCTGTTTTATGCAAAATAAAAGCAGTGAAACCTCAGTTCTCCGTCAAAGAAGTGTCCTACAGGAAGATAAAGGCCATTGACATGGAAGCGTTTAAAAATGATATTGGGGAATCACAGCTTTTACAGAATCCACTGTAGCTGTTGGATGATCTTGTGGAGTGCTATCGTTCATCGCTCGTCGACATCATGGAGAAACATGGTCCTTTAATAACTAGAACTATTGCTTCAAGACCGCGTGTTCCTTGGTTGAATGAGTCGGTCAAAGAGGCCAGGTGGCAGAGGAGGAAAGCTGAACGTAAATGAGACTTACTGAAAGTCAGCATGATTTTATTGATTTTAAATCAAAAAAGAACTATGCTACACATTTACTGAATGAAGCCCGTTATAAATTTTATACTAATCTCATTGATGAGAATAGCCATGATCAGAGGAAACTGTTCCAAGCCACACAGTCATTACTTAAGCAGACCAATGGGCCACTACTTCCTCAGCACAACAATGAGACTGAACTTGCTAATGATATGGGCAGATTTTTGTAAAGAAAATTGCTGATATCCGTCATACCCAGGAAGAAATAAATAGCAATGCAATTGAGTCTGAACCAGTTGCTTCAGACTACAATGACAACACAGAAGTTGAGAAGCTCAATCTCGACCTTTTGAGCTCTCAAGCTTTGAATACCTCATAGATAAGCAAGTTAAAGAGCTGGTGATGAATGCACTTTCCAAGTCATGTCCACTAGACCCAATACCAACCCAGTTAGTCAAAGTTAATTTAGATGTTCTCCTACCAGTCATCGCAAATACAGTTAACTGCTCTTTACAAACTGGTTATTTCCCTACTGTATGGCAAGAAGCCCTTGTTAACCCTGCACTGAAAAGAAATGGTTTAGATCTCATAAATGAAAACTATCGCCCCATCAGCAACCTATCCTTTATGTCTAAAATAACTGAAAGAGCTGCTGCTGAGCAAACACATTTATACATGACTGAGCATAATTTGTTTCCTCCTGACCAGTCTGCTTATCGCATATATTACAGCACTGAAACGGCTCTTCTGAAAATAAAGAATGACTTATTTTTTAATATGAATAACCAGCATGTCACGCTTCTGGTGTTGTTGGATTTAAGCGCTGCCTTCGACACAGTTGATCATGTTATACTGTTGCAATGCCTGCGACATCGACTTGTTATTTCCGGCAGAGTACTGGATTGGTTCAAATCCTACCTTTCAGGTCGCTCACAGCGAATCTCAATTAATGGAACTCTCTCTGAGAAGTTCCTCCTTGAATGTGGTGTACCCCAGGGTTCATGCCTTGGACCTCTTCTTTTTGTAATGTACACTAGCAGGCTGTTTGAAATTGTCAGCAACCATCTTCCTCAAGTACACTGCTTTGCGGACGATACACAAATATACTTGTCCTTCAAACCTGACTCAAGCGCAACATCTTTGTCTGCTCTACAAGCTATTGAATTATGTGTGGGGGATATCAGGAGGTGGATGCTTAAAGATCGACTTATGATTAATGACAGTAAAACAGAATTTATCCTGATTGGAACCTGGCAACAACTTGCCAAAGTTGATATTGATAGTTTAACTGTTGGTGATACTGAAATTAAACCTTCTTCTGTTGTCAAAAACCTTGGCACCTGGTTTGATCAACACTTAACAATGTCTCATCATATTGTAAAAACCTGCACCTCTGCCTTCTACCATATCCATAATATCCGCAGAATCTCAAAATATCTAAATCGCAGTACTATCAAGACACTAATCCATACTCTTGTTACATCTCGTATTGACTACTGTAACAGTTTGTTATATGGCCTCCCTGAATGTGAAATCCGTAAACTTCAAAGAATTCAAAGCGCTGCTGCAAGGCTTGTTTTTCAGCTTCCCAAGTACTCAGACGTCACTCCGCTGTTCCTTCAATTACACTGGCTCCCCGTTAGATTCAGAATAACTTTCAAGATCCTCCTTGTTACCTTTAAAGCAGTTCATGGAATGGCTCCTCCTTATCTATCAAGTCTTGTCTCCTGGTCCAGCAACAACAGATATAATCTCCGCTCATCCTTTGCATCTGTCCTCAAACCTCTAAATCTGAAAACACTACCAACTCTTTGTGACAGGGCTTTTCAGGCTGCCGCTCCAAAACTCTGGAACCAACTGCCGAAATCCATACATGAAATTAAATCCATTAGCGTTTTTAAGAAAGCTGTCAAAACCCACCTTTTTAAGCTAGCATTCAAATGTTGGTTTGTAAATTAATTTTAATTAATTCAATTTATTTTAATCTACATCAATTTCATTTTATTCAGTTTTTTTAATTTTATCATTGTAATGCGCCCTAGATCATTTCATGGATGGGGCGCAATATAAATTGCTAATTATTATTATTATTATTATTAGTGTTAGACTCTGTATAAGAAATTCTAATGTTTGCCCTTAATCATAAACACTTAAATCGTGAGATAAACTAAAAATAACGATGTCTTGAAGCTAAAAATGTTGTTTGAAGTTATTCTTTCGACCCACTGAGTGAGTTTTGGGTACTTGCAAGTGGTTTGTAGTTTATTCTTGCATCACTGGCTTTACAAACTTAAAGAAACTACTAAAGTTTGCTTTAAAACCAAAATCGAAGCATGATTTTCTTGTTTAAGAAAGATTGAATTTTTTAAGTTAGTTCCATAGTCTACGGGCGGTTTAGGCCCTTTTAGGAGTCAAAGGGTTAAAGATAATTTAGTAACTGTTACTCTTTTCAAACTTTTGCCTAATTAAGTTGTGTGTTTGAGTATCACAGTGCTCTGTTTTATTCTCCTACTGTAAATCATCTTTTTTTCTTTTTTTTGTATTTTTGTCTTTTTTGCTTGGTTTTCCCAGCTTTAAAGATAAGACACTGGGTTAAATGGATGCTTTGAGACATTTTAGTTTATCAAAACAACAGTTATCTTGAGTTCCCGATTCAACTTTTATCCTTTCTCCCTGTAAAAATCAATTATTTTATGTTTCTATAGCAGGAAGGTTTTTTCTCATCATTTTTCAAGGATTCATTTAATAACTTGCAAGAACTGTTACAATTAAGGCTACTGGATAGATCCAGTATTTACTACTTGTGCAGTAAATTTAAACAAAAACATCAGTTGAGAATATACATTATCATAATTCATGAGTTTAGTTCAGCACATGTTCCAATCAACATAAAAATAACCAAAGTTAAATTCAAGCTGTCCACATTTCAACACTACTTGCAGCTACATTGTTAAAAGTTACAACTCGATCAGTTTTTGTCCTAATTTCTATAAAACTTAACACAAAGATTGTTTAAACTTCAAACAATTTCAGGCATTTGAGAAATTAATTAATTTTTTTCACAAAGTCAATCCATATATCATGCAGCTTGCACTGAGGATGTTTTTGAATTTAAAACTAAAAATAGTTAAAACCTTACAACTGCTACAAAAACCATCTACAACTTCTGTGTACCAAGAGTTATCAAAACGATTTTGAGTTGCCAGAGATACCAAAGAAGTAAGAGGAGGCTCCAAGAATCAAGAAACAGATTTTACACCAATTGCTGCCTCCATCAATCTCATCTTGTTTTTCATCACCAGTTGCCATAACTTTCTCTTCCCTACATGCATGAACTTGCACAATGGCATAATTCACAAGTCTACTACAAATCACAGTAACCTTCAACATTGGATCTGGCATGAAAAGTCCTTCTTATTCTCATCATGACACACTAATATTTCATTCATTTTAAACTAAGTTATTTATTCCATTATTTCAAGTTCGTTTTAATGTTTATTGTTCAGTTTTAATTCTTTCAATGTCATGCAGCTTCATTGCTCAAAATTGACCAACAGGCATGTAGCATAGCCGACTCATTTTTCAGACTAGCCAGTGAAATGCGCTGGTTGCAGGCATATTTTGCCAACCCTGTGTACCTAATAAGAAACTTTTCAATTTCAATTGGACATACCATTATGATGACTTGCCAGAGGTTCTGCAATTATGTGTTTCACAGAAACAGGTCTTTTTATTTGGTACTGGTTTCTGTAGATTCAATAAATATTTATGTTTAAATAACAACAATTTTTAACATAAAATATTTTTATTGTCATAGTACATGT
>JAOBAY020064326.1:0-12491 GCA_025331085.2 Zoanthus sociatus
AGATAGTCAATAAAATATCGTAGCTTACATGCTGGTACATACTGAATAACCCACCCCTCCCACTAACCCTAGGGAGGGTGGGGGTGAGTAGTTTGTAACAACTGCAAGATAGTCAATAAAATATCGTAGCTTACATGCTGGTACATACTGAATAACCCACCCCTCCCACTAACCCTAGGGAGGCTGGGGTGAGAAACAGGGAGAACGGACGGGAACTCCAAAAAAAGACGACTCAAAAAAATCATATTTTTTGCCGGTTAGCACTCTTCTTCTTTGTGCGAGTTATTAGGGTTTTGTCTTCTGCGCCTTGAATTTTATGAGCAGAAAACGATAGATTGGTTATGAAGCTGAACTAATCCTGAGAACATTTTTATTACGTCCTAATAGTCCCCAAAACCCTAAAAGGGTCTTTTCACGTACTAACTTAAGTCATAACTCCCTGCAGGCGCTTAGCTTGATACATTCTAACATGCAGTTATTGTATTCACTATTGTTCTTTGTCGTCAGCAGCGGCTTTCCATCCCTATTAAAGTCCCTTATATTTTCTTGACCAAGCCGAAAATGTCGTGGCTTTGAGGGCAACTCTTGAAACTTTCGTACCAAAAAATAGCGGGCAAAATGTATCACGTATTGCCAAATCCACTTTGGTAAAAAGTTACAAAACACTTTCGGCCAATTTTTTTATGTAATAGGTACTTTAAGTCAAGTCACTTTTTGAAGTATAATAATTCACTTGCAAGGTAGACCTCTTTTAAAAAGGTTTCACAACTTTGTAATTACTGAGAACAGTTTTCAAACCATGCTTTATGAACGTTACTATAGTTAAAAGACAGATGGGTAACTTACTGAGCACGTCGGGAGAGCAGATTGATTCGATTCGGAGCTCAAATTTGAACAAAGATCATTGGTAGAACTTTGAGATTATGTGAGATTCTTAAATAACATAAAAAGGGTTTGCGAAAATCTGCCATCACAAAAGACAACTGCAAGACTTGCTTTTCACATGATAATAATTATTTACGAACTGAAAATTTTAAACTGGTTTGCAGTACATCGCAGACACATGTTTTGTCACGTTAGTTTGCGATGGTGCCGACCGAGAACAATTTTGAATAAAAACGTCCGTAGACATTAATGTACGAGGTGACATCTATGGACATCATATTGTTCCAGGAAAGGCATTTATATTAATTAGATACTCTTTGCTGCCCAACCATAAAGGATACCAACATTTGCAATTGTTCATGTACTGAATAATTTGATAAACGTTTTGATACAATGATGTATATCACGCATTTCCTAGGAGCTATATACGCATGACATGGAAATCTCTGTTGAAGTATACCTGGAATAGTTACGCCTGATGCCAAACCAAATGCCTCCATAACACGTCTTACTGAGGCTCGAGCCTCTTGTTCTTCCTTAGAAAGAGTTTCTTTTTTTTTCTTCTTGGTTAAAGTTGTTTCTTTCTCATTTGATTCAGCTCCTGTTCCTGTCGTTACCTTTTGTTTTCTTTTTGGTTTTGTCTAAGACGAACAAAAATACAACATATCAAAAACCTACATTACACTGTAGTCACGTGTTAATCAACACGGGCAGTAAAGAATCAGAATACTTCAGATACAGGCTAATAAATCAGCAATTTGTTTGGTTAGGGCAAAATGAGAACTTGGAACTTGCCTTTCTTTAAAATCGAAGTCATATTTCAATACAACGATTTAGTTCCCAATTTTGTCGCACTTTCATGTTAAACACACCTTTACCAGAGCACATCCCATATATTTTTGATTACTACTAGTTAAATGACTAGTTCGGTTGTTTTATCAGTTGATGCTACAGCTTAAAACTGTAGATGTTTCCATGCCTTACCACGTGAGAAAGAAAGTCGTCGATGTCCATTTGAGCAAATTCACCCCACGGCTCAAGCAGCTCCTGGGAGTCAAAAACTTTTATATTAGATGAAGATTGCAATCAAAATCAAAACAAAACCTTCGCAGCGAGTATGCAGTTCTAACCTCAAACAATGATAATATAAAAGATAAAGGAGTAACTACATAATACTCCGCAACTATTCAATTCTTGATTTAACAGCGCATTTATTTTTAAGAAGGCGGGTGTAGTGTTGGCGCAGTTGATAAGATTACTGCCTTCCGAGCGCAAGGTCCCCATTTCAATTTCCCGCTCTGCCGAGATTTCTATCCTTCCGTGGTAGGTAAACGAGTACCAGCATCTGCTCGGAGCTAGCCCTCAATGGACTATTATTCCTTCCGGGGAGAGGCAAAGAGTCTCATTTGCGTAACACTACAGAAACCGGAGATAAGCACCAACAACAGGGGCCACTTGGCTCGTAAAGGATTTAGATTATTTTAAAAAAAACGACAAAAGCGCAAAAATAAATTACCATGTGCAGCTTTTGAGATTTCTATCTTATTCTATTTGATCTTAATATGCCATTTTAATTATGTACTTACTTGATTTAAAGAGTTTTGTTTGTTCAAACATTTGCTTCAAGTTCGTTAAGTTATTATACTGGTTTTTACCGTCTTATCTGTTGGTTTGCCTTAATTTGCTAGCGTTGTTCAGTTACGGTGTTCACTTAGTGGGTGGCTCCAACTGAATTGTTCTTTAACTGGTACAGGATTTAATGGAGCCGAAGCGAATTGTAGACTTGCTCGCAATATAGGTATCCTGCTGATGAACAGTAATTGTTTTGTTGTTTTTTCTTCAGCAGTACTAGTATTCTAGTTATGTCTGTTCAAATATGTATTTGCTAACACAACCTTGGTATTGTACGCTGGTGGATGTCCATCTTTGAGCAAATCCCTGACACATGTCTTTACGGGTGTAAGTTATTCCATCTCGGAATCTTAATGCAGGCATACTATTATGTTTATGTTATCATATTAACTGTGTCTTTACACGGTGTACCTTTTTCTTTTTAAATCTTATATTTGTGTGGTTTCGTTTAGTTATGTGCCCTCTATTTAATTTTGAAGTTCAGTTGGTTTTTCACGCGCGTTACTAACGTTGTTGAGGTACTGTGTTTCAGCAGTACTAGTATTCTAGTTATAATTATGTCTGAACGGATATGTATTTGCAGTGCAGTGAATTCAATTCCTAGTTTATTTACAGATACAGACACTTCGCTTCGCTTCTTGCATTAGTCAATTTTCTCGTTCATTATTATTAGTGTGAGTATTTGTAAACAATTCACTCACATCCAGAAACTAACCCTTTTAAATAAAAATAAATTAAATATACTAAGTGTAAAAATTAAAAAAGATTGCTAACAATTTTTTATATAATTAAAAACTGTATTTCGGTTGAGTAAACCAGACTTTTGCAATTGCTGAAAAATCAAACATACATTTTAGTAATCCGAAGTACTGTGCTTTTTAAAAAATTAGCAACAAGTGAGTCAATTGTCTACTTGCCTACAAGATCTACAAGACCCGCAACCGGAACCTTTATTGTGTAATTTTTGTGTGTGGTTATTATTTCTATACTACATACTTAAAATGAGACAAAACATGGCAACAAGAAAAGGAACGCAGTATTTATAAACAATACATGAAAATACCTACCATGGTTGTATGTCTGACTGTTTGCGAAAGCAGGGCGTCTGCTTCTTCAATGGGAAGTAATCTTGACAACTCTTCCCTTTCTTTTTGGTTCAGCGGTATTTCTCGCGGAGAGCCAACTTCAATATACGTCGATATTATAGTCTTCGCTATTCGGTATTTATTGTGTGTTTCCAGGTAAGTTAATGGCATCAGATAACGTTGCACGTCTTCATAGAACTGCAGACGTTTGATTCCATTTATGTCGTTGTGTTTGAGTAAGTATTTCATCAAGGGATTGCCTGCCAGCTTGTCAGAGGCAATTCCCGCTGATATGTTCAACGAAGACTCGTTTTCTACAAGCAAAAGGAAAATCATGATAAAAGATAACTCTTGAGCCATTTTTCTATGTAGGTGAAAGGCACAAAAAGTACAAACGTTAGCGATTAGTATTAGTAACAATAGTAAAACTAGTAGTGGTAGTAGTAGCTGTAGTAGTAGTAATAGCAGTAGTAGTAGTAAGAGTAGTAGTAGTAGTAATTGTAGTATTAATTGTTGTAGTAGCAGTAGTAGTAGTAAAAGTAAAGTAGTAGTAGTAGTAGTAGTAGTAGTAATGGTAATAGTAGTAGTAATAGTAATAGTAGTAGCAGTAGTAATAGTAATAGTAGCAGTAGTAGTAATAGTAGTAGTAGTAGTAGTAATAATAATAATAATAATAATAGTAGTAGTAGTAGCAGCAGCAGCAGCAGTAGTAGTAGTAGTAGTAGTAGTAGTAGTAGTAAAACTAAAATCCGTTATTCAGATACCTCAACATAACAGTAATAGCTTTATAATTAACATTCTTTCAAGCCCCAAAAAAAAGGTATCATTCTATTTAGCCAAATTCATAAACAAGTGTTTCTCAATAGGAAAAACCACACCCTCCAACTAAGTACTTCAAGGCTATATCTTTGTTATTATAAACATTGTTGTTACATAGCCACTCGTTACTATTGTTTCAAATGTAAAGTTCTATCTCATAAACCGTAACCTCCGGACTAACATGAAGAACGAACAAAGCCTACCGGGAGTGACGTCACAGATCATTGAACCGAGACTATCGTTGGGAGTGAACGTCTCTTTCTACTAGCTCGTCGGTGTTTGGACTATTTTCTTCGTTTGCAGGTAAGTTTTGCTTTTCCTTGCAGATTATAGGAAAGAAAAGGGTGAAGTGTACTCCGCTGGAGGCACATGATATAAAATTTGGCAAAAAATTCACCCGAATGACCTAGTAAAGGTATTCATACAGAGAACCACGTGGCGGAGCCATGTTGAATCTTGACATTATTCTGTTCTCTAATAGATTATGGACGACCATGAAGCTAGTACTGGTGTTGAAGAAGACACGCATACAGGCGTAAATCAAGCCATTCTCTCAAGTATAGAGAGACTTAATGAAAATATGGCCCAACTAACCGAATACTTGACTCGTGATGACGAGCCGAACGATGAGGAGTTCGAGGACGAAACTCCTGGTGAAATAGCTGAGACAGTGAGTATCCAGGCTGACTTGGATCGTATAGCGATGGCTAATACTACTGAGAATGACGGAGAAGAAGAAGGTGATGTTTTGGCTAGTTATTCTAGTCAGCTAGATTTGGACATAGAGCATAAAGGGCCAAAGGTTAGTGACGAAGTCGCTGGTGTTGTAAACAAACTTCGCTTGAGCAGAGTAAGCGTGGAACAGTGCAAAACCCTGATTAAACGTCACAAGACGCCGGAAAATGTTAAATTATGCCTCCCGAAATGTGAGAATAGTATTTGGACGCAGTTACCAACTCGCACGCGTTCTACTGATGCGAAATTACAGGCAACACAACAGATACTGTTGGCATCAATCAACTGCCAGCTTGAGGTTACAAATAAACTGTTTAAATCGAAGGCATCAAAAGATGTTTTGACTCCAGCTCTGGATGGCCTTACTCTAGCCTTGACCGCCAATTATGAAATGAACCTGCGGCGTAGGGATGCCATGAAACCCCAATTCAAAGCCGCATTTGCTAAGGGTCTGTGCACTTCAACCAACCCGGCTGATGAGTTTCTTTTTGGAGGAGATATGTCCAAACGAGTAAAAGAAATATCACAGTTACAAAGGAGCAAGGTCTGTAAAGGACAGCCAGGGTATTCAAGTTCCCGTGGACGATACCGGTTTGCACCATACTAACGGGGATACCGGCGTGGTAGTAGAGGCAGGTCTGGTGGGCGTACATCAACTTATACCTCATTCAGTAATTATCAGCAACCTGATAGTAAGAAGTCCTCTTCTAAGACAACAAACTGGTATGTTAATAATTCAGACTTACACTATATTGTTGATAATCAGGAGCCTTTTCAAGCGGGCAGAACTAAGCAGTGTTTTTTAGAGTGGGTCAAACTTACCTCAGACCCTGAAATTCTAGATATAGTGAAACATTGTCACATTGAATTTACTGAGGATCCATGTTTATTCAGCATAATGGGAAAAAGAGGTTTTAGTTCTCAAGAATTTAATATTATTAGTGAGGAAGTTGACAAGCTCTTTGAGTTAGGGGTGATTAGCAACTCTGCTCATGAGCAAGGTGAATGTATATCACCTATTTTTGTTACCCCTAAACAGGATGGGTCATTCAGATTAATTTTTAATTTCAAAAATTGTAATCAAGCTGTGCTTTATCGACATTTCAAAATGGATACGTTAAATTCGGTTATTAGCTTGATTTCTCCTGGGGCCTACTTTGCTTCGCTGGACTTAAAACATGCTTACTACACAATTCCCATAGCAACTGAACAAAGGAAATATTTGAAGTTTCTGTGGTCTGGTAATTTATATGAATTTAATGCACTACCTATGGGCTTGACTAGCTCACCCAGGATTTTTACAAAAGTTATGAAACCCCCTCTAGCCCTTTTAAGACAAAAAGGGTGTACTATCTCAGGCTATATTGATGATTTTTTCATTCAGGGACAGGATGAACAGAATTGTGCCTCTAATTTAGAAGAAGCAGTTCGTCTGTTCATTCGGCTGGGGTTTTATGTCCACCCTGTGAAATCTGCACTTAACCCCTCTCAGTCATTGACTTATTTAGGTTTTGTTTTAAATTCTGTGTCAATGACAGTTACCTTGACTCAGGAAAAGAAAGAACAATTAAAATCTCTTTGCACAGAGGCATTGAGTCAGGAGATTTTCCCAATTCGTTTTGTTGCCAAGGTCATTGGCAAAATAGTATCAGCCCTGCCAGGAGCTGGCTTTGGGAGGCTTCATTATCGTAACTTAGAGAGGGATAAAATTAGAGCCTTAGTAGTGAATAATGGGGATTACGATGCAGTGATGCATTTGTCTTCTGGAGCAAAAGAAGACTTGAGTTGGTGGTGCAATAATGTCATGAAGGTTCAACGCAAAATTCAACATCCTACCCCTGCACATAGTTTTCAGGTTGATGCTAGTGACAGTGGATGGGGTATTGTGTGTACAACAGATGAATCCCTCCATTCCCACGGAGTTTGGTCACAGAAACAGCAAGCTCTGCACATAAATGTAAGGGAATTGTATGTAGTGTTTATCTGTCTAACTATCTTTTGTAAGGATATGTATGCAACTCATGTCAGGTTTGAAATTGATAATTCTACTGCAGTTTCATATCTGAATGATATGGGTGGCTGCAGGTCCAAAGCTTGTAATGCAGTAGCAACTAAAATATGGAATTGGTGTATTGACAAAGATTTATGGGTATCTGCTGTCCATATATCAGGGGTCTTGAATGTTAAGGCTGATGCATTGTCAAGAAAGCGCTGTTCCGATCATGAATGGATGCTAAACAAAGCCATATTTTCACAGCTTTGTGAGTTTTTTCCAGGCCTCACCATTGATTTGTTTGCATCTGTACTGAACCATCAGTTACCCCGTTATGTTTCATGGAGGCCTGATCCTTTTGCAATCTCAACAGATGCATTTAGTAGACCTTGGGGGGATGAAAAATTCTATGCTTTCCCTCCATTTAGCTTGATTCCACGCTGCTTGGACAAGATAATCAACGACCAGGCAGAGGGTCTACTGGTGGTGCCAGCATGGCCCACGCAGGTGTGGTACACCAAAATCTTGCAGATGCTGATCAGCCAGCCAGTGGTTATGGTGTGGAGGAAAGAGAGTCAGTTGTTACTCCACCCATCCGGGTCGAAGACTCACAGTATGCAAGGTCGCCTGAAGTTAATGGCTTGCCTGGTATCAGGGAATACTACCAAAAGCAGGGTTTTCCTCAGCACGTTACAGACGTACTCGTCAACTCATGGCGACCTTCCACTCAGAAACAGTACACAGTATATTTTAGAAAGTGGGCTGTGTTCTGTAGTGCAAGGAAAATTGCTCCATTTTCACCTAGTTTAAACAATGTCTTGGAGTTTTTGTACACATTGCTTAATCTATCTTACTCCTCTCTGAACACAGCTAGGTCTGCACTGTCTTGTATTATAGTAATTGACAAAATGCCTGTAGGACAACACCCAGTTGTATGTCGTTTTCTTAAGGGAGCTTTTGAGCTAAAACCCCCCTCAGCAAAATATTATGGTATTTGGGATGTTAATCAGGTTTTGCAGTTTTTGAAAACTTTTTCTCCCAATAAGTGTTTATCACTTAAAGAGCTCACATATAAGTTAGCTACTTTGTTGGCTTTGGTGACCATACAGAGAAAACAGACACTTTTACAACTCGATATCAGTAATGAGTACTTGAAAAAATCAAGGGATGAGTATATTTTTGTGCTCAGTAAGCATGTCAAGCAAAGTAGGCCTAATTATCCTGTCCCACCGGTGATAATACCTAGGTATACTCCTGATTCTGATATTTGTCCTTTATTGTGTTTAGAAGAGTACATTGAAAGAACACAGGACTTACGCCACGACAATGTTTTGTTTATATCTACTATTAAACCATATAAATCTGTTGGAGCACAGACAATGGCCAGGTGGATAAAAACTGTTCTAGAATGGGCTGGTATTGATGTAACATTATTCAAGCCCCATTCAACTAGGCAGGCTGCTTCAACGGCTGCCTTTAAGGCTGCCATTCCTCTGGATGAGATCCTGAAAAAGGCAGGTTGGAGTAGTGCTAAAACCTTTAGAAGATTCTATTTCAAGCATGTAGTAGATGAAACAGAATGTTAAAGGTTTTTCCATAGGAATAGTAGACAAGATAATGTCTCATTAGTTCATTGTTTTTTGGGATAGCAATTTGTCAATAAAGTTATTTTGGTAACGGTCGTTGGTGTTGTTTTTTGTTTCGACACCCAGTTGCCTCCCATGCTTTGAAGTCTTCATGTTAGTCCGGAGGTTACGGTTTATGAGATAGAATTAGAAAGTTAAACGAGACTTACCTGTAAGTTGAAGTTTGACTTGAATTCTATCTCATAAAGAGTAGTAACCGAAGGACTGACATGCCCTCCTCTCCCTCCCTATTGTTGACAAATCCGTGTCTCAAACACTTCCAAAGATCTTTAGAAAATTCTCAAAAATCCAAAAATGCATAAGAAACAGTTCTGTAGACGTAGGCATGGGATACATTACCAGAAGTAAAAAAAGTCATATAATCTACAGTCTATTAACCTCGCTCGCCCAGTCTGTATTGGAAAATATCAGACCTCGGTCTTTTTTTGTACAAACCTCACTGCACTCGGTCCATACTGTTAAGACCTCAGTCTGATATTTTTCCATACAGACCTCACGCTCGGTTAATAATCTCTTAATATTTTTTTACACATGGTTGCAAGTAAGTCCATTAGGTTGACTTTGGCCTGCAAAATTTCTTTTCCATTTATGATGCATTGTGATGAGCTCCAAATCTCTGATCTTAAATTATACAAGATAATTTAGGAAATTATTAATGTTTTGAATTTAAATTAATTTGTTTTGTATTGTGGCATGCAATCACTGTGGATATTCAGTGTTTGAGTCTGTGAGGCTAGAGCAGGGAATTATCTTGCTATCAGTATCCCTGTGGGCAAGTTCTTAAGCTAGTTTTCCCATGCTCAAATCGAAGTACAGTACCCACTAATGTGCATTCTGGGTTAGGTTGTTCAAGGGCTTAACCCTGGGTTAAGCAAAAATTACAGCAGCAATTGCTTCTCTAAGCAAAAAATGACAGTTCTTATAAAATGCTGCTTAGATTTTTCTAAGAAAAAAAAATTGTCAATCGCAAGTTTACAGGACAAATCCGTCTCTGTAATATTGGAAACGAGACCATCGGTTAAGAATTTAACCTTGGGTAAGTGCTAATTGGTTTTTAAACAACTGGGCCCTGGACAAGTTCACATTAATAAATATTACTGTAGTAGAATCACGTAAATGTGGTTCTTCCTCAACAAATAACTTGGCAGTTCTTTATATGTGAAACTTTTGAAACTGAAAATTTTAATACACAGACTTTTACAGTTATGAGTTGTATACATAGTATTTGTTATCAGGCATGCAGTGACATACTTTTGTCGCTTGAATATATCAAAATAACATAAAACTGTTTAAAGCCGGAATATACTCTCTGTGTACTCTTTTCAAAATAATTTCAATAACTTCATTTTTGTTCAAAGCATTGTTCAATTTTTGGACCTTCATCCCTGGAATGTATCCTATGGCTCCAAACTTTCTTCTCCTCTGCCACTTGAACTTTAGCAATTGAAGCATTATCTTCACGGACGTTAGCAGTATGTTCAAAACTGATACCAAATTTTTTTTGTTTAGAGAAATTCTGCCTTGTGATTGTTGAAGTGCCTTGCATGTCAGGATGAAACCTGCATCCTTTTAGTTCAAAAAAAGCTTTTAGATAAATAATCCCCGACCCCTGATTCGTTGTCATCACTCTCTTCCCCACTTTGTTCAATATTTAAAGACTGTGGGTATATTATTTTCACCTTCATAGTCGCGCATCTGCTTTAATGCCCCATCTAAAACTCCAGGAACCTTCTCGAACTTTCACACAACCAAAATGGGACTGTGATCTTCAAGCTTTGAGGAGAAAAAATCGGCATTAAACATTGAAAAAATGATACTTGAAAATGCTATAAACGAAAACAAAATAGAACATATGTATTCCCTGGCATCCAAAGCACATTTTTCTTTATATTTAAAATTCAGGACTCACCTTAAAATCAAAACTATGAGAAACTTCAATCAATATTGGTTAACAAATCATGGATGAAAGCTTGAGCAGCAATACCATGCGACGTTCGTAGAGTGTTTCTTACATGGCCCAATAAGCAACTCTCAGCAACTCTCAGAAGGGACGTTCATTGATTAATAAACTAATATCTACATCTATATCCACACAGTGTAGCTACAGCAATTTAGAATTATTAAGCGTATCTGACTTTATTTCATAAGTACTGAGATTTATCCACAGAGATGATAGTGATGAAAAAATCGTTCCGTTTTTAGTCACAGCCAATTAGCGACGCGAACGATGAAATTTCACTAATGAACAATCATCGTTCGCAGCTTCTGATTGGACGAACGATGTTTTTCACTAGTGAAAAGTGACCGTACGGCAACCCACGTCATGTTTGGCACGAAAACTGTCAAGCCACCTTTTTATCTTCAAGATGTCGCATAGGTTTGTGGACGTTGGTTCAGTTGACAACTTTATTGCAGAACAAGAAAACAAAGGCACATCAGAAAAAACACGAGATGTAAACATTTTGCAAACCTTTTTAGGAACCAGGAATGAACTTGGAAAAGTTGAAGAAATTCCAGCACTGGAGTTGAACGAATACATCTGTGAGTTTATCATTTCAGTCAGAACCAAAGATGGGAAAGACTATGAGCCTTCTTCGCTCCGAAGTCTATTGGCAAGTTTTGAATGACATCTAAAAAGGAACAGCTACTCTGCCAGTATCATGAATGACCTCGTATTTGAGAAAACAAGAAAACTCCTCCTGTCCAAACAGAAAGAGTTAAAGAAAAAAGGAAAAGGAAGCAATGCTGTTTTTTTATGATTTTTTTGGGGACAAATTTTAGTCTATTTATCCAGTCTTCTAAGCTGCATGACACAAAATAGACATTACAAAATAGATATTTACGTCATTGATGTACAATGTTATTATTTCGCTATAATGGGTAGCTAGACCTGAGTAACATTCTTACTCATCTTTGCCATTTAACGATTCTTTTGTTAATAAATGGACCAAAACGTTCCGGCGCACTATTAAAGAATGCTATTCAGAAAGTTTAAAAAGAGAAAAAATCAGAAAGTTAATGTTCGTTTCAACAGACTACTCATCTCCACAAAACTTATGACTATGGTTTTTAATCTTTTGTAATTTTCAGCTCTTTCTTGATATTTTGTGCATATTTACTAATGATGGATCCAGGAATAGTATGAATCTTCCGTGTATAACCGGCTAACATTACAAACTTACCGCGCGTGAGCTGTGAATATATAGCATGGATCTTTTATTGGCTGAGCTCGATAAGGTATTCCACAGCAGAATGTCACATTTGATTAAAAGGAGATATTACTTGATGCAGTTGTAAGATATCTTCTAACGGAGCAGTAGCATATGGACAAGAAATTATTTAGGTCCATGTTTTTTTTATCGAAGTCTCAGTGAATGCAGGAAAGATATGTTTTGTTCATGTGCGCGAGCGGCAAGCTCAATTCGTTGTGGCAATCGACAAGTGAGAGGTAAAAACAGCAAGCTTCTGCTGACTTCACTGGAGACTTTAACCGCTCAGCATGATACATGGAAAATTCAGGAAAAAGATTTACTTCTAAACAGAGCAGGTAACTATTTAAACATGATATTCCTAATGAATTGCATTATATATGCAAAATTTCCTCATAAATTAATAACACCATTTACCCATTGTCTAAAAAGGTTTTAGACTATATTATTTACCGGATTGAAAGCAACAGTTTGACATACTTCATAT
>JAOBAY020064337.1:0-12489 GCA_025331085.2 Zoanthus sociatus
ATAAATCTAATACCAACAAAACAATAAATTTATTACCAATACTAATAATCCTAATACTGGTAATTTATAATTGTAAGTGATCTACTTTTACTAAAGATTTTAAAATTAAAAAAAAAACGCCAGTTTCCACAAGCAATTTTTATAATGAAAACAAAAGATTGGAGATGGATGACATCAAAAAAATTGTCAATTTATGTGATATCTCGTCTACACGGACAATTTTCTGCATGTGACAATTTTTATTTGCCACATGAAAACTAACACGCCGGGTTTTCAGCAAATATGATTGTTAAACAAAAATTCATTGGTCAATTTTGTTCATCTACACGAGCCGCAAATAAAAGTTGTTGCATAAAAAATTGCTCGTGTAGATGGGGCTTAAAAAAAATAACTTTAAAATTTGATTTCAGATAGCTGTAAAGGACTTTACGAGGCAGGGTAAGTGTGATAAAAACTCTTAGACAACCAAGAACAAAGGATTCAGTAATTAATAATATGATGACGAACAAATTTATAGTTTTTTTTAATGAAGTTTGTTAGATAAAGACTCCTCTATACAATTTCGCCTCTGCGAGTGACAGTTTTGAATCCAAAATAGAACACCCTTCTGTAACAGACCCATCGAAATCCGACCCAATGGCATTTTTGCCCCTACCCAGCGGATTTTTCGCCTCCCCAGAACGCAGCGAATTTTCTGAATTTACCCAGACGCTTTTTTAAACTTCCCCATTGAGAAAGCTGAGTACCCGGAGATAACGCAGCGAAAAAATTGTTTAACACAGCGAAGTTTTTCTTAAAACCAAGTGGAAATATTTTTGATCTCGCTGGGTCTGTTACCGAGGGGTGTATAAAGCAAAGATTGGAGCGGATACTTATGGTAGTTTGCAGATATCAAAACGGTGCTTCTCTGCTTTTGCTGACCACATTGCGAACGTAAATTAGAAGATTAAGTAAAGTTTCAACTAAAATCAGTTTTACTTGTTTGAACAGCGGGCTGAGCTTGTTTTTACATTGTTCTTGATTTTCGGCCAGTCTGAGCCTCATTGTTCTAATAAAAAAATTTTAATAAAAAAAAGCGTGTATCTGGCAAACATGACCAGAAGTATTTGGCTGCGATTTTGGCGCGCATAGAAATGCAAGTTTACCCAATCTCGTCCCCAGAGCCCCCCGTTTGCCAGAAGGAACGCGGGCTCTGGGGACGAGATTGAAGCTTACCACTTACAAAAGTTAGCATCACGTGCGATAGGAAACGCGAGATTCGAATTTTTGAAATAAAGTTATCCTTACTTCATCCGTTGTCCATTGTCTTGTTTTAAATATACCGTCTTAATCCATTTTACCCCAAAACTGACTCCAATTTGCCCTAAATTGAGTAAAACCCCAAAGATCTCTATATGCTGCCATTTTGTTTGTTTTTATCGTTAGACTTGGCTCCAGCTCCCTCTCAATTACGAATTTAATCAAAAGACGTTTCATCAAAAAAATGATTTCTTCTGTAAAAAGTACAGAAAAACTTTACTTTATACTACTTTTGTGTACTTTTTGTACACAAAATTATTTTTCGTCTGCATTTGCATTCAAATAATGTAACATCATTTTTTTTCAACATTACTGATTACATGTATTGCAATTGCACTCTAATCCCAAATGGTAAAGCAATATACAGATCTATTACCTTTGAAGCTCTTCGATACCACAGTCATTTTTAAACGGAAACGGCCGTGTCACCGATATTCCCGAAACTAAGAATATTCCTCAGAATATTTTTAGCCTAAAATCGGCCATAACATAAGATTATCCAGTCTCGGTCTGAAAAACAATATTCTTATCATGATGTTTTGTGTGACGCTTGTAGAGTCCGATGCAATGGAGCATACAAGATAGGAAGAAGCAAGGCATACTGTCACATGGAATACATAAACGGTTGTGGAGCGGGACCCTGGACTCTAGTGATGAAAATTGATGGAAAAAAAGTGAGTCCATGCCAACCTCTTGAACATAGCTCGATTCTATTGGGATGCTAAGTGGCATTTCAGCGCTCCTCATGTGGGGAATCAGGTTGATGTTGCGGTAGGGGTGTCAGAATGGTGTAGTGCTCAAAAGCACCGCCACACGGATCGAATCCTGGGCTTTGCACGTGGGCTACACACAGTTAATATTTCCATCCGGCAATGATTCATATCTGATTCACTGATTTCATTTCTGGTCGTGTTGGTAGTAGACGGACCAGGATTCACTTCAACATCGTGAAATATTTGCTCTTTATCACCACTGGTAATACAGATATTAGCTGAGATCTATTCGATATCAATGAATCTGAAGTGGAGGGTTTTTCGGGCCTGCGTAGGTTGGTTTTCCTTCTTTTGCAAAGTTTAGTTTTACGCCATGATCTGAGCCGTCGAGCGATTAGCTTTTGGGCAGTAAGAATGGGTAACCACCGTAAATAATTATTTATTATATTTCTATTGTTTCTAACAAAAGGAGTACAATAGCACATACATTCTAGTATTGAGTACTCGCAGCCACTAATATGAGTACTAGAGCTGAATCTTCCATTGATAATTCTGATTATCAGTATAGAATCAAGATTATAATTATATAACTAACGCCTTTCCTTATCTTTGTCATATTTTGTCACCCTCTCTGTGTCTGTATTCCTTTGTTCTATCACTTTTTTCAGGGTCGTAACCACAAGGATGGTTGATTGTTCAAATTTTAACCTAACTAACATTTTTTTAATTGGTCCATCCATCTACCCATTCATCTATCCGTTCATCCACTGATCTATCCACAAATCCATTTATCTATTGATCCATCCATCCATAGATTCATTCATCCATCCATCCACCCACCCACTTATCCTTTCATCTATCTATTCACCAATCCTCCATCCATCCATCCATCCACCCACCCACTTATCCTTTCATCTATCTATTCACCAATCCTCCATCCATCCATCCATATGACTGTTAATCTCGTACCCAGATCTCACATTTCTTTTCAGTGAGATCTGGGTACGAGATCATCTGTCTGTATGTGTATCTGTCTGTCTAAGCAAAAAATTATTTTTACCCACTTTTTGTTTACTCGCAGCAAACATTCCACTACAATTCCTCCTACTGGGAAAACACACTCGAGTTCCAGCCTCAGAATGGTCTGAAGTTTTTCGATGACACTGAAACCAAACTCTCCACATACTACAGAACACCATTTAAAAAAATATGCCTCGGTATGAAGCAAGAAGGGAAACTGAGATTCTTGGCTCTGCCTGTCTCTGCCTACTCGTTGCACTCTCTGATTGCTGATAGAAAGTTTCGCAAAACGGATGTGACAAAGTCTTCCTGGCTGGGGCTTTTAAAGAATGGCCAACTGCAAAACAACTGCAACCAACAGGGCTTTAATGTCTATGACTACGTCAGAATTGGAATAAGAAGTAACCAAGAAAATGACTGCGATACGTGCGACTCGTGGATCGGGTTTGGTGCAAGGATTGGAAACACTTGTGGGAACTTTGCTAACGCAAAGTGGGTTGAGAAGGGCAAGAAAGGTGCCAACGAAAAGGTGATGGGCTACATTCTTGTCCAGTGAAGTTACCACAATCTGCTTTGGGAGCTACTTCCATTCATTTAGAATATAAAACATGGAACAAAGCCTGTAGTTGTTATTAGTAACATTGAAATAAAACACATAAAATGTGTTTGATATATGTTATGTTGCCGAATTGACTGTGGGATGTGTTAGAGAAACTTACTGGGCGCCCCCAGGATTATTTTCCCATTTTATCACCCATAGACATAGAAACACATTAAGGATTATGAGTCTGATATATGATGTTATTAGTGTTACCGAATTAACTGTGGGATGTGTTAGAGAAACCTAGCGGGCGCACTCAGGATTATTTCCCATTTTTTTAACCATAGACACAGAAACACACAAAGGATTATGTGTCTGATCAAAGTTAGTAGAGTTGACTGGTTAGGAAACTGGATGACTTTCTTTGTTATATGTTATTGTTCTCCTTATCCCTATTGAAATATGACGTTGACCGTGCACAAATAATAAAAGGCCTTGAGATGTAAATAAGCTAAAGACCAATGGTCTTACGAGCCATCACACCTAGAACAAAAGATCATAACCGTGACCGTGCACACAATATGAAACAAAGAATCATTGGCCGTTTTCACACAAGAAGACGAACATATATCGTCTAGACGGACAAATCGTCTGACAATTTGTTAGTCTAATGTGAATTCGAGACCACCAAATTGGAAAAAGTTGTGGTCAAATTGCTAGTTCCAAGTCCCCAGCAACAAACTCGATATTTGTTCGTTTAGTGTGAATTTAGGACAATTTTTGGTCGACTTGTTCGTCTGGACGAACAAGTCGTCTGCGTTTGTTCGTCTATATAGACGGACAAACAGACGGACAAATTTAGACGATTTGTTCGTCTGAAAATTTGTACGTACCGTTTTCACACAAGTCGATTTGTTCGTCTCGGACGATTTGTCCGTCCAGACGACTTCTTCGTCTTCTAGTGTGAAAACGGCCATTGAAAGCTGCTTTTAAGGACAAGTATTTTCTATTAAAAAATAAAATTTGATAATTTTTTGCATTTCAGACAGTACCGTAACCTTAAGATAATATAAAAATTTAAAAAAAAACTAAAAATATATATATATAGTACCTTTCAATGTAATGTTTTAAGTAATGCTTCATGCATGTGGGGAACTACACTATAGTTTTATGTTCCATAGAACATTTCTGCAGAAATCTTTAACAAGACGCTCTAAAAGCGTTTACTGGGCTACCTTTTGTTCCAGGTCCCTCTTCTCCTCACAAAACAATCGAGCAAAAACTGAATGTTGTGAGTCGAGCTGGTGCAGCAAGGAATTATGGGATACAAATTTTGTCTTGACAAAAAAAACACAATCGAAAAACAAACCTATTTCATAACTGGGCTTACTACATGTAGCCCAGGAACTAACGTTTTCTAATAAATAGAATAACAACGTAAACGACAGCATGCAATTATAGTCCGACTGTAAATCCTTCTTTCTTGAAAGCTCATGTACCAGTTAGCTTTTGATGTTAAAGACTAAAGGCAATCGAAATATCTCGAAGACATATCCCTCGTTTGGAGAAACCATATAATTCAAATTATGGCATTATTTGGTGCCATGATCTTTTGCCACAAACTAACGATGAATGGCTTGCTTTGGAGTAAAGAGGTTTTGAGTTGGCCACTGCATTTTCATCGTAAACAAGTTTAAGGTGCACTTCTTTGGTCAACTTCTACAAAGAGATAGATACAGTAATAGAGCATTTTTAAATTAAAATTACTCAGAAATGAGTTGCAAACTACTATAAAAGCAGTTCTTAGCCTTACGTCATCTCCCCATAAAGTCGCTGATATGCTTTTCTCTGAACGGTCCATCAATACAAGGTCCCGCTTGTACACCTTTAATGCAAATAAAAAGTAGTTACTTAAATTGATGGGTTGGCGTGGTTAGTACAGTTGGTAAGATCTTTGCCTTCTACCACACTGACAGGGTCCCCCATTCAAGCCCTGAGTCAGCCAAGATATGTACTGATTTGTGCAACTTTATTCTCACCTTTAGAAGGTAACTCATCTTTCCATCCTTGCGGGGTAGGTAAATGAGTACCAGCGTCTGCTGGGAGCTAACCTGCGATGGATTAGTGTTCCGTCCAGGGGGAGTAAAAACTCACATCAATCTGCTTAACACTACAAAAACTGGAGATAAGTGCTGGCTCCATGGGCCACTTGACTGGTAAAGGATTTAGCTATTTAAATTGTTAACTTTACCTCTTAAATCTTGATCGTGAAAGCTACTGTAATACAAATGATGAAATACTGAGTGACAATTTAGGCAAGTTTTAAGTCCCATGTTGTGATCCTCAGAAAGTTTATTAACTTTTCCGTGATTCAAGTTAGTAACTGACAAGCATTTGCTATACATATATAATACTGCTTTATTGTTATAATATAGTTTATCATCACAGGTTAATCTTTGCTGACGTCATTGTTTGTCCAGCCAAAAGTTTGCATAAGCATTCTTTCTAGTTTCTCTTGGGACCATTGTAAGTCAAGTGTAATGGTATTTTTGATATTGACTAACATACAGTGCTTCAGTTTTTGTAATCTTATTAGAAACTAGCGCACATCTTTATAGCCACATCCCACAGGCATTGTACTTTTACCATTATTTGTTGCTTTTGGCAACCTGAACCTGTTTGCTATGATGCCATGCGGATGAGGTCTAAAAAAAGGCCAAAACAGCTGTCCATGGCTGCTAGCTATCTGGCTCACTATTTTTATGGTAATTTAAAGGGGCAAAGCCCACTATCAACGTGGCCATAGTGCCCAATATAGTGGCTTCAAGTTAGCTACTAGCACGTTTGTGCTATCTATACTTGAGTTCGTCTTTATAGCCATAGTGCCCAATATAGTGGATTCAAGTTAGCTACTAGCACGATTGTGCTATCTATACTTGAATTCATCTTTATAGCCACATCCCACAAGCATTGCACTTTTACCCTTAGAAGCAAATTTAAGATTATTAGTTTTATAAATCCTTTATTGAAGCTATAAACATTTAACTCTACATTACTCCAGGACATTTTTAATTTAGTAAGGCCTATATTTTCATACTTTTCTACAATAACATCTTTCACCTTGTTTCCTACGGTGTCCATCATGTGCGCAGCTTTCAGAGTGAGTAATCTGGAAAGTGGTAAATCATTAGTGAAAAGCGAAAAGAAACGACACCGTTAACCCAAATGAACATATATTGTTACAACATTATTGCATTTTGTGAATACAGGGTTCCTACTCTTTTGATTTCCCACAGCTTTTTCGAGTTCTCCCAAACTTTCACGAGTGTTTCTATAACTCGATAGAAACACAAAAAACATGTTTTTTTTTAAAAATTTCTTTTAGAAAACACCGCGACGAGAAAGAGGAAAACAACTTGGTAACTTAGATTATCAAAATGTAAATTCTCTTTGCTCGCACCACCATTACGTCAACAGCTCGTGCTAGTTTTGTGTTTCCATTGAGTTACAGAAACACGATTTTTAACCAATCAGCGCGCGTATTTCCTTAGGACTGTTTTCTAATTTGTCATAGCTAATTGATATAAGGTAGCTGTGGTCACGTGACCCGCAACAACAAAAGCCTATTTCGTCATCATCAGTCAATGGGCACCATGTTTATATTTTAGACCAAACAACGCGTCAATAACAGCCAACAATTAAACCAAATTCAAAAAATAATCCGAGAATCGAACTCAACATTGCTTAAACGGTAAAAGGTGCGGAGAACGTGGAAAAACAATGCGGGTCGGGACACTAAACTAAACCAACCGCGCAAAGCAGGCTGGAGGATTCTAAGCAAATGAGAAAGTCCAAGCTATAACTCACTGCTACTCCGACAGAGTATCCGTGAGTCAAAAACGAAGTCTTTCCAGTAATAATAAAATTCCGAGTTGTTCAATGTAAATCATTTTTCACTCATTTCTTCCACACTGATCCCAGCGGTATAAAAAAACGATAACATTATGCACATGTATTACATTATATTGTAATTTATTGTATGGAGGAGAGTACTTTACTGGGAATAAAATCGGAAATATTCAATATTTAGTCTCCGTATAATAAAAAGAAAATTACACGTTGGCTTAAACATATGAAGTTTATCTTCTCGTGGAAAAAATATTTCACTCGTTCGCTGGGCTTACTCGTTATATATTCGAAGATAAACTTCATATGTTCGCGCCACCGTGTAATATCCTCTATGTATTGTACTTTATATCATCTTAGTATTACATTTCTAGTAAAACACTTATGGAAATCACCTCGACTGTTCTATTTCCATTCTTGAAGCAGCAATTTCGGACAGTATCGTTCCTTGTTCCGCAAGTGGTTTTCCAAAGGCAACTCTGTGCTTCACCTTTTAAGGAAAAAATGTAATTTCATAAAGACATCTACCGGTGCATGTGAAGGTAGGGGCAGTAACAATGAAAGTAAAAGTTAATGTTACATATGGCGCGCCGTTTGGCTCAAAATTGTTTAGTTTTCCTACTACAATAAAACATTTTGCTCTATCCACAAAACTGTTGTTGACCATTTGGTTCCATATTTTTTTATGATAAAACACAATTTCACCAGGCTGATAAAGTTTTTCCACGAAAAAACAACAATTTCCCCCTCATAACTTATTCTTTCCGCTTTGTCATTCAAAAGTGCTTTTCATTTTCATGCTCGTATTCCACCCTGATAAAACTTTTTCATCCTAATAACAAATTTTCTTCCTTAACACACCAAAGTTTTACCCTGATGAAAATTTAATCTCAAAAACAAAACTTTTTCCCTGATAACAAATTTTGCCCAGATAAACAAAAATCTCACCCTGATAAAACCATTTCACCTGATAAACAAAAATTTCATCCTGATAGCAAATTTACCCCCTTGATGAACAAAGCTTTCATCTTGATAATTTTTTTCCTGATGAACAGAAATTTTTATTGCATTAGGAAACTAATCAATTTTGAAAAATACGTCACGCCATAGCTGCATGCATGTTTACAAAGCTGTATGATATATACTTTGCATAACTAATTTATCCCATGTGTAAGGTGAAAAGCATTGCCAAAAAATGTGCGAGACTACACGTTTTACCTCAACAATAATTTAATACTCGACTCTGAAGTCTGAAATACAAATACAATTAAGAAATGAAGTGAAAACAAAAGATTTGTTGTGTAATGCAATCTAACCAAATGAAAAAAAAAATGCCCAACAGTATCAGAAATATATGTTTTCTAAAATACAAATTTGCCGTTTCTCGTCAAATTGATGATTAAATCATCTGTAAATTACTGGTATCTGCTATGTGTATTAAATCCAAAAATTGAGAAGTTTTCTTGTTCTTGTTCCATGCTCAACAACCTTATCAAGAAACCTTTCAGCATGTTTGCCGGTACGCACGTACGTGCAATCACTGGCGGGATAATAGCTCCCGTGCGCACGTCACGGCGGGAAAGCAGGGTGGAATACTACCTTTTACATATTACGCGTTGCATACCACAGAATATGCAACGGCTATCCTGGCTTCTGATTGGCAGTATTCTAATTAGCATGGGTTAAATTACTATATGTGGGCACAATTAAATATTATTCAACTAAACAAATTAGCATTTGTCATTATCTTACTCTTTCCTTCATAAGGTCCAGTGACCTTTCGGCAAATCCAATTAAGCGCATACAGTGATGAATTCTCCCAGGACCTAAACGACCCTGAAAACAAGCAAATAAGAAATTAAGTTTTGCCAAAAGGAAGAAAGAAAAGAGATTGACCTTGTATGGAAGATTGTCTTTCTAAGAATTTTATAAAATGATTTCAAAATAAATCATCCAGAAAAAAATGAGTCGATTTCCTGCTCGATTATTGATATTCCTTCAATGTAACATGCGCCCTTCTATCAACTGTTGAGCACTGATCTGCCATCCAAAGCGATGACACGTTTGCGCATGCGTACCACCGAATCACATTGGTCCTTGATTTTTATGTTTAACTTATCCTTTGACGATGAATGAAAACCTACATAGCAATACCTGAGCTATCTCAAAACCTCTTCCCGGACCCAGAAGAATGTTGTTTTTGGGTACTCGAACGTCCTTGAACTCTAATTCAGCATGCCCACCTTTAATAGTATCAAAAAAAACCGTTAATATAGATGGATGCATGAGCAATAACCTTTTATTATATAGACACCGATGAAAACAAGGATTTCTCCAGTAACAAAAATTTGGAATCTAGTGAAAATATTATTTATATCTTTCACAGTGTGCATGCAGATATCACGGTTGTCATGACTACTTCAGGTTAGCCAAGGAAATCGTTGTCGTTGTCCTGGTATTTCATCGGTGTCTATACAATAGACCGAATATTACATGTCAGCTAGTGGATACGAATTTTATTTTCTCGTGTTCAAGTCAATACATCAACGCTGAAAAATCAGGCTTCCACGTGTTCGAATCCGTGACGTCTCCAATACCAGTGCAGAATTCTTACAAACTATAAAGGCACAACTGAGAGAGGTCATTTTTAGTGGGTGCATCAATACAACTAAGGTCACAGTTTTTCAAAAGCCGATTAATTAACTCAGAGTTTATTAAAAATAAAACAATAATGATATGATATCAAATGCACGGAAAATTCGGAAAAATATCCGAGCCCCAGATGGTCTTGCTTCTAACCACACATGTCGGATTTGATCTGTAAATTTGGCATTAACAAGTTTTGTCCTTGGGAAATCTGAGAGGTCAAAAGTATTTTACATAAATACCTGAGAGAGGCGATTGCTGCTGTAACTTTTGCTTAACCCAGAGTTAAATTTAACCCACCTTTGAAATACCCAGCCCAGAGGGGGTTAGGTTAAAGTATCTCATCCGCTGGGCCGCCCAATAATTTTGATAATTGATTGGGTCTCTCTGCTGAAGTGTGAAATGATTATTGCGATAAAGTTTGAACAATGGTGTAGCATTAACGTTATGAACTATCTTCGTCCTTATGTACGCATTTGACATAATCATAAAGATAAGCCAAAAGCCGAAAAAGAAACATCCGGGATTCAACAGGATTCCTACCATAAACCTCCGCGATACCGGTGCAGCCTTCTTACTAACTGAGCTATAAAGGTACTGCTGGAAGAGACAGGTTTCTGTTTCATTTGAGAAATAAAACATGTTCTCCATGCCTTCATCGCCTGGTGAGAACCGAGGCAAAAGAAGAATAAGCCGGAGAGCTGATCAGTAAAAACCCCGAGATGCAGACGAGAATTCTCACAAACTTTGCCAAGGTCTTCACTTGTCTATGAAGGCACGGAGAACATGTTTTATTTCTTGTATAAAATTATTAGTTTTTGATTTTTTTTTCACGAATTGAATCATTATCCACATTATGTGTTGGCACATCATTTACGTAAATAAAGTATTTCTTTTAAAAGAGTTCAAATATGCAAAGTTCTACAATTTACTAGAATCTGAAAGTGATCAATCAAAGAATCGGAAACAGACCCTACATAGTGCGTGCAATGTTTATAATGTTGCAGTTAATTTTTTATTTCAGTTAAATTTTGCTTCTAACTAGTTAATTTTTTTAACTAGTTAATTTATGTTCTAACTAGTTAGTATATCTTTTTAGAAACTGCTTGTATAGTGTCGAACTTTTCATCTCTTTGTTAGTTTGACAAACGTTCTCAAGTCTTAGACTCAAATCTTATTTATCTTTGTTCGTTAGCAACCTAGAGTTGTATGCTAATGAAGCAAATGTAAACAATAACTACCCTGCGAGGCAGCCGGCCCAGCCTCTTTAGAGTGTCTGCAGCGCAGGCTAAAAATGACATCAGCAATGATTTTCTTATAGGGTAGAAAGAGTCCAGAAATGTACGATAGGCGTGACCATGGAGGGCTTTTTCTTTGTGTAATTGGCTTCCTTTGTATGCTCTTTGTATATTGTTTATCCAGATTAGGTAAAGATCTCCTGAGTCAATCCATAAATTCTGATAAAATACATAGGAAATCCATTACTTCCCGTTGTGATTTCCTTTTTTCAAATTGAATCCAACTGATACAGGTCAAGAAGTTTTTAATATAAAATGGATTTTTGGGGGAATTTGACAGAATTAACAAAATACCTCTTCTTTGTGTGACTACCATTTTCTTTTTATTCTCGGTTATAATACATTCTAAAAAAACACAAAAAACAAATGACATAGAGGTTATGTTGGTGTCTTAAACAAAAGAAATAATCAAAATTCTTTATTAAGAGTGCAGCAAAGTGATTGCCATGAAGTTAATCCAAAAAGTCTGCTAAATTTCATTAGGAAACTGGTCAGTTCGACGTGGATTTAACTCTACGATTTCTTAACAAGTCTGCACAGATAAAGAAAAAATAGAAAGATTCAAACATCCATTTTACCATTAAAATATTCCTTCATCAAGAGTGCAAGGTGATACAAATTATTGCTGACTCCACAATTTATGCCTGGCTAAATAGTTTTAGGCATGACCAAATACTTACTCAGTAAAGATGGTGTTTTTGATAGCCGTAGCTAGCAGGGGAGAAGCTGCTATCCGCCCCCAGTAGCATTTTGAGATAAAGTAGAACTAAAAACTAAAAGCTTGGTGAGAATTAAAAGATGCTACAATACTTTTTTCCATATTTAGCACCTCTGCGCATGGATGCACATTAAAGAAATACGGTGTTTTTGTTGATTATCAGTGCACTCTTACGTTTTCAGAGCAATTGCCACCCCCCCCGAACCCCCTCCATCCTCCTTTCCCCCCGAAACTTTCAAAGAACATTGTAATGCTATTTTGTATAAAAACGTGATCCTTGGGTATTGCAATGTAAGACTTTTTGTAGGTGTATGTGTTGCCATGCCTGGTTATAAACAGTGTAAAAAG
>JAOBAY020064348.1:0-12489 GCA_025331085.2 Zoanthus sociatus
CAATTTTACATCACGTTTTTCATTTACCAAATCGCAGTTCTTACAGGTATATCTCTTGAGACAAACTGGCAAGAAAGTCAGTACAGTTTTATCAAAAGAGTACAAGGTACATGTACGAATCAATGTCAGCACAAATGTACCAGATACGGTACAAGTATTATTTATATTGTCTAAAGTCAATAAAGATATTTTAAAAACATGTTGAGAACATTTAAGGCTGATACCACGAAAATATTTAAGAACGTTCAGCTTCGGTCGAAAAATTTGACGTTCTTGTAAATAAAGAATAGTGTATCGGTGTTCCAAAAATCCCAAAACAGCTGGGGGTGAAAAGCGTTACTGAAAAGGAACCATACATTTATAAAACTTCCATTACATCACAAAAACAGTATTTAACATATTCGGTACCTATAATCAGATGAAATTTGCTTGAGAAAGTACTTAACATCAGAGCTGGTATTGTTATAAGAATACTAAAAACTGGAGTATGTTTAGTAACGATGAAAGACGTCGGTAAGAGAGCTCATTATGTTAAAATTGCCCAGCTGGTAATGACGCCCCTACATATAAAGCGACGGACTCGTTAAGGGCAATTTATTTTATTGATTAATTTTTGGTCTCCTTCTCAGGTGGTGTGGACACGGCTGCTGTCGGTGGAATTTTCGATATCTCGAACTCTGATCGCCTTGGATTCTCCGAGGTGGAACTGGTACAGAGAGTGATTGACGGTGTCAATCTTTTGATTGACATGGAAAAGAGGCTTGAAAGAGGAGCCACTATTGACGATCTTGTACCAAAGTGAACTTTTATCGCAACCATAATTCTTTTTTTTTTTTATTTTGACGTGTACAGTTTTTTCCTTTACGTTTAACTGTCTGCCATTATTTGAATGATTCTATAAAATCGAACAAACTGTCAAAAAACTGAAATTTAAGATATATATCGAGACAGAAATATAACTAAACTAGAAAAGTCATTCTTCAGTACTCTTTTACTCGCGAAAATACATTTTGTGGTGTTGCTTTTCTGCAAGAACCTGAAAGTAGAAGAAGATTTATCATAAACGAGTGAAACCATTGTTCAGAATTCTATCTGTTACCTGATTTGATTAAGAATGAGTAATAAGTCAGATTGATGGAGTATTTCAGGGACGGCGGAGCGTAATTTGAAATATCAAGGCTAAAAGATTGAAGTTTAAAGGTGATGTTCACAGAAGCGAGCGTCGAAGGCACGAGAATTTAGAGGGTTCTGGGGAGCATGCTCCCACCTGAAAATTTTGAAATCTAGAGTCTCGGAAATGCTATTTTCAGCATTCTTCACGAGATATTTCGTCATTTTCACTTTATGAATATTTGTTTTGGCTCCACCGTCCCTGCTGACACAAAAATCGAACTGAGCCTTTGAAAATCATATTGCATTGACATATATATATACAGAAACAATCACGTTCTGTGTGTGACTTTTTACAAACTGAAGATGTAAGAGAAGTAATCTGTTTCCATCGCTTGGAAAGAAATCTTTACAGTAAGCATGGAAAATAGACATTTAAAATGTGAATAGGAATGATGTTTGAAATCCAAGGACGGGATAAGTACATGAAAACACTCGACTTCCCTTAAAATATTGAAGCAAATCCTTTTAAGTTGTTAAGAAAAAGCATAAGGATTTTAAAGCAATTAGTCAAGAGTAAATCAAATGTTTACTGAGTTGCAGCAAACAGCCTAATAGTAGTAAAGTTTCGATATTCTCAATGCCTTTTGCTAATAAATTTATAACTTCTTTTATTTCTTTTCATTTTATGACCTTTAGTACAAATTAGAAGTAGGAAACTTGAGGTTCCAAGTGTTTTAAGTCTTGGTAGGAACAGAAGTGTCTCCTGCCGCTTTGTCAAGTGCCTGTACGAAGTGTCTTAGTAACCAGGAAATTGTGAATATCCTAGATGAAAATATCCTAACATGAATGTTCGCATCTAATGGCCCAGAGTAGAATATTTGGCTTTCTTTTAATAATATGTAAGGATTGCCAAGAACATTTTAATCATTTTTAAAAAGACAGCAAAGTTAAAACATTTTCACCACATCACGGTCCTTAAACTTCGATCGATTCAAACCATCAAAATTAAAATATTTTCGCACACCACCGCAATTTAAAATAGTCAAGATTTTAGCTCAGCACAGCCATTGGTGCGTTCTGGACTTACTGTCTTTCAAGAAAAAGTAAACAAACAAACGTTTTAAAAATAACGAGTCTTACAGGACAACATAAACGCATCATTGATTTTGAGCCTTGGGTAAGTAACAGACGATTTTCAGCTACGGGAAAAAACCCGAGGGTAAAATCCCGCTCTGCACGGGATACGGGTTGATGGGACAAAACCACGGGGTAATACTACGGGTCGACAGTAAAATACATCTGGACAGTACTGTAGCTAAATCATTTCGTTATTTCAGCATTACTCTTTTACCCAATACTTGGGGGAAGATTTTCATGTACAAAAAGACTGAACACTATCAGGCTTAAAGTAGCCGCTAAAATGAGCGCTAAGCTGCGTTGTTAGCTGGTATTGCCTCTGGCTCTTACAGTAAATCAATCACAAATAATGGTGAGCCTGCAGAGTTCGAAATTACTGAGCAGTGGTCTGCTAGTCTGCACATGCACTGCAGTAGCGTAAAAGCTATGGAGGACTAGACAGCGAGTTCACATTGCTTCTTTAGGTGGAGGAAAGTTTATTATTTGACAACTTAACAGTGGCTTGTGCTATAACATAATAAAAAAAACCCTTCAAGTCCATTAAGATTATGAAGGAATAGCTACTGTAGTAAACCTAGTCCGAATGTGTTTTTTTTTAAATAAAACAAAACACATTTTAAACTTGGTCCGAACATATATCGGCTAACTTTTAAGGCTGGTTTTCATTAGGGACGGAGTTGGAGTCGGAGTCGTAATCAGAAGCGTAGAGTAATATGAGCTAGTGAAAATCAAACTGTCAGAGTCGGTAACAGAATGCGGAATCATAAGTAGAGTTGGAAGAAAATGGGAACGTTCTGATTCTTCCAACTCCGATTCCGTCGAGCTTATGACTCCACTTACGACTCCGATCTTTGATTTTCACTTGGTCATAAGCGCTCTTGCAACTCCGACTCCAACTCTGGCTCTAGTGAAAACCAGCCTTTAGCCATCTTCAGTGAAGCAAGTCAAGTTAGAATATAATTCTATATATTTTATAAGTTAATGCAAATGACAGTATAAAGGAATGTTTAATTTGTGTACTAAAAGAGGGGCAAAAATGCTGATACAGAAAAAATGCCATTAAAAATGAAATTTATACATGGTGCAGTCGTTATACGGTAGATTTAAGGGGTAATGAGGTCTAAAATGGCCAAAATAGTTGTCCATGACTGCCAATGTTCAAGTGCACTATTTACTGTAGATTCAATGGGTAATGAACTATTGCCTGCTATCAATGTGACCATAGTGCCCATATCGGTGGCTTTACGTACGAAAATCGATGTTTATCATTTAAATCACATCCCACAAATATCCTTTTACACTCATTCTTTGTGTTGTAATGATAAGCTAAGCATGACGCTTACTCTTTATCTTATCATAGCGCTGGCAAGGAACAATACACCCTCCTTCATGGCTTAGTACCTCGCGTTGATCCTGGACAACATGACGTCAGTGCTGTCATTGCTATGACAAATTTTCCAAGTTTAACATCTGTTGCACCTCAAAGGTATTATAAGTGAGCCATTTTGGGCATGTTTGTATACGAGAATGTTTTCTTACAATTTTTCTGTTGTAGCATACGTGCTCCAATTTCGAATAAATTACAAAAGCAGACGTTCAGCTTAAAGGAGAACTGAATGCTAAAACTAACTTATTTTGAAGGTTTTTTTTCAAATTAGTCGAATAACATTAAGAAATTTAATGTAGAAAAAAAACTCTCAGGAAAAGGTTTGATACCGTGGGTGCAAATGAGCTTGTCAGCAATTCTCTATTCGTTGCAAAACCTCAATTTTTCTGAACTGCTCGGCTAACAGCTTAAAAAAATTTCATAAAATTGTTCTGCTATGCTTAAATTTTCAATGTTAGGGTTCAGTTCTCCTTTAATATAAGTTTGTTATTAAAGAAACTAGCTCAAAATTGATTAGAAATCTTAAACAAAACGTTTTAAAATAAATATTTTTAACTATACATTTGCAGTTTTTTTTGCATTCATGAAGTACTGTATTTCTATGTCTACTTAGAGTTGCTACAGTCACTTAAAGAATGTTTTGTACTCGTTGTGTTGCTACTGTTAAAAATAAAAAGTGTTCAGTGCAGTTAGTAGGATCTCTGCTTTGCGACCACAAGGTCCAGGGTTTCGGCAGCTTTCCATCCATCCGAGGTGTGACAATCATGCGATGGATTAGCATCCCGTCCAGGGGTAGCCAGACTCTCATCCACTTAAAGGAGAACTGAACCCTAAAATTGACTTTTCATCGTTTGAAAACGTAGGTATAGTAGAACAATTATATGACGTCTTTTTAAGCTGTTAGCCGAGCAGTTCAGAAAAATTTGATGTTTTGCAACGAATAGAGAAAATTTGATGGGCGGCTCATTATGTGATATCAGCGGTTGTTTATGACGTAGGTTACAATATTAGGATGATTAAAACGAGAAAAAAACATGGTTACTGTACGGCTTTTGGCTGGTAGTAAAGAAAAAAAACTTCGCAAGACCTACAATCTTGGCAGAAACTAGTGAAACACTCTCCAAGATATACAATTTCACCGCTTGTAACCCCCTCTCCCCCCAACAATGTTGGAATACTGAGGGAAAATAGACGTTTTTTGCATTTTGAGTAATTCTCTAGCTTTTGTACACAATTTTAAAGTTGTTTTTTAACAACATTGTCAAGGGGAGTGGGGTTTTAAAAGATTTTTAGTATTTTGTGTTAGGTGTTTCATTGACTTTTTGCCAAGATTGTAGGTTGAAAATAAACTGTGTGAGCTTGGTCCTGGTGAGGGGGCTTAATCCCTGAAACATCCATGAAAAAAATATTTTAAAAAAAGAAAATTTTACCGGTTATATAACATTCAAATGTTTGAACAATCAACTTTTTTAAATTCGAAAGACGTTGATATCAAATTTCGTATAAATAAAATTCTTATAACAGAAAAATATGTATAACATTCATTACAAAAACATTTTTAAAAAAACGGCAAAAAATTTCAGTACAATATTTTACCCTGCTTACAATGGGCATCTCCGCTGATTAGAAAGTATTTCGTGTTCAGAGGATTATCCATCGCCCATTGATAAGATCGAAATAGAAGTACCCAGGACCGTCTGAGTAGAACACAGGGGGCCCGTCAGGAAAATAAGAATGTTACAGCTCTAGGTATACACTATCGTTTTTAAAGTCGCTTGCATTGTGTGCTTCGCCCTTCATTTCAACTTTTATAAGCTGCCTTTTTATCTGGATTCCTGTCGTCGTGGAAATCTTTTAAACTTGAAAACGCCATTTTCCAGTACCCGCAATAGTCATGATAAACTGAGTCTAGCACTTACTCAAAGTCTATAGGCAACTTTCACCATCATGTGCAGTATGTAATTCCCAATCCACACGTCTTGCAAGTATCACGCTTTCCAGGATATAAGTTTTTTTTTCAACGTCTTTTCATCGTTCGCAATATTTATTTTCCGTTGTTTTGTCAGGATCACAAGATTCTGCTTTGGCCCACCAAAACAGTTGAAAATGTATACACACTGCGCGTAATCGTGAAAGTAACTTCATAAAAACGCTTGGATTTTCAATTCTTTTGCTCTGCGAATCAATCGAACAACATATGTAAAAGTAAGCGGCTTCCACTATATATTTCGCTGAATCTCATCCTCTTTAGATGCATGCCGCCATCTTGAAATTTAAATTATAGGGATTCATAAACACGCTGTGGGAATTTCATTGGATTTTATTACGATAAGAAAGAAGTTCATGTTTTATTAAGTTCATATAAATTCCCAATTTATTGTAAATCAACTGTAAACCAACACTAATATAGAGATGGGCTACCTGTGTTGTAATCTCTTATAGAAATTATACAAATCGAGCAGTTTTATCAAACTCTTTTATAGCTTCAACTAAAGCACGGTCAGAACAATACTACGACTAAGAGAGTACGATGGTCAGTACCTTAATTCAGATTCCTTAGCTTTTATCTTACTGTCTCATCAGCTCGCAGTACTTCACTCTCTTTTAGAAACTCTGGTATTTACTGATTTATTTCTGCTTACAGCCCGGCTGTGACGAAAAATCCTTTGGGATCGACGTAGCCAAGCTAGCTGGCATTCCTGTCGCCGTGGAACAGCGAGCAAGAGATATTCTTTCACAACTCGAACAGGACAAATCTGTGTTCTCGGGCTCAAATCAGGATTCACAAGAAATGCTCTCAGAAAGAACTAAAGGAGCGACAAAAATCACAACCGAAAAGGACAATCTTATCAAGCTCAATGGTGAACTTAAACAAAAGTTTTTAAACCCATTGCTCTCGATTGACCCAAACTCATTAACACCTAAACAAGCGTTGGAAGTCGTTTATCGCCTTCATAATAAGGCAAAGTCTTGTGTTTAACGCCTGCTGTAAACTAAAAAAATACTCAAAAAGTAATAAATACAGAATACATTGGAACAAATAAGAATACATTGGAACGCGATATTACGAAGAGTTTATTTGGGATGCAGCATGCAACATTACAGTAGCGCATGGGTAAAAACCCCGATAGTACGAACACCGTTGCAAGACGACCTAACATTCTAAGTAAAAAAGAAACATAATTAAGAGTTAATTATTAACTTAAGTATATTTACTTCATATGGCTGAAGATAATGTTAAGTAACATCGAAACATGTCTCGTATTAAAAGAGTTGTTTTGTTATAAATTGTAACTTAATTTAATATTTTACGCTTTCTGGGAACAATCTATCCGCTCCGCCATAGCCAGCAAGGGACGTTTATTCTAACTCTAGTTTGGCAGCCTGAGAAATTCATCAAAAGTGGTTTCCTAGCAACCTGGTTTTCTTGACAACGTATCTTCCAGCAAGGCGCGTAAAAATTCATTGATTCTAGCCAGTAAAACTGGACATTATGTAAGTGCGTGCTAGAAAGGGGAAAATGGGCTGTGGAGCCTCTATATCTTGTGGAGCGGCTCGGGTCAATGCTTCTCACCCTGGCAGTTGAGTTATAAAGAGGACCATGTTATAACGAACAATTTTTTGGGCCTCGAGGCCACATTTTACCCCGATATAACGAGATGTACAAAGCAAATACAACTATTTCTTCCATAACAACATGAAATTCAACCCCCGGCCACCTTATAGAGTGTGTTTGTTTGGGCCAATTCTGGAATATGAATACATGGATTTTTTGGAAGAGTCGCTCGTTTGGGAACTATATTCTGATTCCGGATTACTTGGAATACACTTCCGCTCATTCTGCTATTGATGTCAGAATAGCTGGAATAATCCGGAAAAGTGACGTCACACACACTTACCTGAAAGGCAACAGCAATAACAACATCAAAAATGGCGGACAATCGGCTCGACAGCAAAGAAAACGCCGAACCAGCTGTACTGCCTACTCCAGAGCTACAGAAATCCGATGACCCGAAGTGAAAATTACCGCATGCATTTAAGAATACATGGATTACTTGGAATAACTGTTCATTTGGTTAGTTAAAATCTAGAAAATCCAGATTATTCCAAAATGTATTCCTATTCCGGAATTTAGACCCAAACGAACGCAACCATAGCCGATAAGGTACTTTGTTTGTTTGTTTGAAAATTATTCTGTTGCAGTATTGATACCATCTTGATTTACTGTTTCAAGTTAATGTGTGTTTTATCACGTAATTAATCAAATAATAATGGTCCAACATATGAACGGGTCATCGCTAATTTTTTGTTTGTTATCAAAAGCCCGATATAACGACGCTTTTCGTATAATTATTTCGCCGTTATAACGAAGTAAATTGTACGGATTCTTGGCACTTCGTTATAAAGGGTTTGCACTGTAAAATATAAATGGGAACAAAAATAATTTGCATGGTCAAAATGTTTATGATACCTAGAAATTGCAAACAAACCGTTATCGCTCAAAACCGGAAAAATAACATTTAAACAAACACTGATGAAATTCAAAGCTCTTTAAAGTGCATGCGAAGGTGTTTTTTTCGTCGAATATAAACTATCTTACTCGTAGGTTCAATTCCTAAAACGAATATTTGTTTTTAAATGCGCTCAAAGTTTCAACTTCGAAATCTCGGGCAAGCCGCTCGGATTCTGAGCTCTTATTAGTCACTGACGTCAACTCAGGCTCCAGGCTGCTCGTCCAAGATTAGGAAGTTGAAATAAAACTACCACTTTAATGTCCATAAAGAGCAAGTCAATCGGTATAAAATATCTAAACACTGGATCCAAAATGAACAATGTCAAAACTTAGTATTTTTACGTGCTAGTAATAGCGTGAGGCCATAGAGACGGCCTCGGTAATTGATTGCGGGCATTACAACCTAAATATTCCTCAAAAATTGGTGAGCCTAAACGGTAGCTAATCCGCCCTCAGCGGAACAGCGTAGCTAAAGCCCTGGAAACAAGAGCAATTTTTATGTAACAATTTCTATTTGCTCGTGTGGATTAACAAAATTGACCAATTTTTGCATAACAATTATATTTGCTGAAAACCTGGCATGTTAGGTTTTAATAGACAAATAAAAAATGGCACATACAGAAATTAAATCGCCCGTGGTTCTCCAGTCTTTTGCAAAAATGCTCGTCTTGACGGAGCATACGCTAGCAAATAAAAATTGTCAAATTTGCAATTGACGTTTAAATATAGCACACAACACAGCTGGATTGTTAAAGGCTGGTTATCTGTGCGGAAATTCTAGCAGCAATTTCTTATCCAAGAAAAGGTTTATGACAGTTCGTTTTAAAAAATCACTGTTCATATTTTCTGAGGAAAACTTTGTTTTTAAATAAATTACACCTCAAGACCCTCTCTCATCAAGATGGGAAAAAATAATATTAGTTAAAAATTTAACTCTGGTTTCGTTTTAATCGGCTTTTGAACATCTGGTTAGTGACAAAGAGTATGGCCATTTTTATAAGTTGATTCCCGTGCATGTTGTGTTAAATTAAAGGCATTCCTGGAGCAAAGGGACATTCAGATTTTTTTTCTAAAAATGGAGGCCTACAGGCTATTGCGTAAGGGAGAGTCAGGTTGGCGTAGTCGCGCCTCCCACTCCTACGCCCGGAATCGAGTCCGCGCGTGGGCTGAGATTTGTCGATCTCAATCTGACTCCGAGGGTTTTTCTCCGGGTACTCCGATTTTGCTTCCACTACAAATTCGACTTTCACGCCAAGATCTGAGCCGTCGAGCGATTTAACATTAGCCTCTGGCTAGGAAGAATGGACAACTACTTGCTTCGCAGTTGACGTTAAATAAAGTATTAATCATTACCACTATTCGCAGCCAGGATGACCAGTGGCTATGTAAACGCGGAACTCGAGTAAACTTTTTAAAAAAGGTTTTAAAAAAAGGACAAAACGTCAGTATAAAAAATCATTTTCACATATTTCGTACTTTTTACTTTGACTGATAAAATTCCCACGCTATAGACGCTTTTGAAGAACACTTAGCACTACTGATGAAAGTCAAACAAAAATGAACGCGTTAAGTACATTTTTCTCGCGATATAATTTCAAGTCGTCATCATAAAAAAAAAGAAAGGCTTTCTGGAAGATATCCTCATCCCATCATAAAATGAGTGTTTTAATGATTCCCGCGTGGGAGCTAAATATAATGATCAGCTTTCGCAGTACTGCACGTTCTGTATCTTTAGAGACTGGACACTACTCGCTAACTCGGGAACAAAAAAATAATACATTCACCCATTGGTAAAGAGGTAATGTACTAGAACAATCTCATTATTACTTCTTTGATTTTAGGTGATAGGATAAAAGAACTTGTGGAAGCACGTTTTGCCTATGGCGCAATTACCAAAATTAAACGAAAATTATCACTTAATTACTTCCTTTGTTAGTCTCATCAAAAGCAACGTACCCCATGCACAGACCAACTGGCACCGACTAAGCCCCAGTTTAGACTTGCCAATTTTATCGATATGAGAGACAAAAATACAAAAAGCCTACCATTTATAATGATGACTTTGAGTTGGAAAAAAGTGTTCGAAATCCTATCTTTACAAAATCTTCGTTTTTACACTTTGTTAAAGTTCTATGCAAAATGAAGGCCACTTTGCCATCGTCAAGTATATTGAAGACGTTAGTAATTTTTATCCAAGTGATAATGACCAGTGAAAGACATATCCGTTGTGTAAACATAGTTAAAAATAAAATTCTTCGGTGCATGTCTTACCCTTTTTAGACCTTTTTTTTTGGCGGACACAAACAATCTACGTGTATTCGCTTCAGCAAACAACTATTGTTGCTAAATATTTTATGGTTTCTTTCAAAAGCAAAACAGAACGATTTCAAATATCTTTATTTTATTTGGAAATTTGATTTGAAAACTGTTTCATTCAAAGACAAAGAGAAAATGTTTTTAACCCCCGAGCAGAAACCCATTGTGAAGCGAACTATCAATGATCAACCAAAAGCCTTAATGAGAAAAAACGCACGGGAAACAAAGAAACTGGTGACAAAGATTGCCAAAATCGAGGAGAAAAAAACGCTGTGGAGATTAAATCATGAAACTGAAGTGAGAGAAATGAAAAAGAAATTGTTCTCTTCTCAAGCGCACGCGAAGAATTCAACAGGGGAGAAAGCTAGTTTACGGAAAGTAAAGCAACTCGGGAATGAAAGGACAAAAGAAAAGCATACAACACTGAACAACAATGCCGATGAAAAAGAAAATAAACAATCAACTCAAATAAAAGAAACAGCTAAGGGAAAATCAATTGGAGACCACCAAGCTAAGAGAGAGAAATTATTTTCTCAACCAAAGAAACTTCCCGATTTAGAACCAATTTCAAAGCAAAAGAACGGAATTGCTCTTGCTTTAGAAAAGACTTCGAAACTCGTCGCTTTGCCAATAATTTCTGAGTCGCTGTTAAACGAAAGCAAGTCTTTATCGCAGGTGAGAACATCACCTGACGTTTTCATTGAGACGATTGTTTCAAACTCTTCTGAATCAAAAAGTAATAACTATAGGCAAAGAAACACAATAGAACCGTATTTGAAAAATGATGGCTCACCGACATTTAAAAGCAGTTCAGGAACCAAGACTTTTAGTCCAAAGTTGACAAAAAAAGAATCGCGAAATCAAAGAAAGAAGTACGTGAACCCTTTGAAAAACATATTTCAAAGACCAAAAGCGGAGAATAAATTTCTGAAGTTTTCTGAAATTAAAAAGACAGCCACCTCAGAATCAAAAACAAACAGTGAAGCAGAGCAACCAGAATTAAATGAACCCTTGCCCGAATTGAACATTGGAAACATTTCAAAAACTCGAAACTCCCCGACCAAAAACGAAGTGCCGACAAATGAAGTTACATCCAGTAATTTACTTGAGTGTATTGAAGATTACGGTGACAGCAAAATAATTGAAACACATTCTAAAAATAATGCAATTTCAGTTGACAATCCTCAGTTTATCGAGAACGTTTCAAAATTAGGGTCAAGTCTCAAAATCAACTTGTCTAGTTTGAGAAGAGAGTTTTGTGTCTCGCCCAATAATGCTACGTTTTTCATAGAAGACAAAGCGAAACACTCAGAACTAATTTCAAATGCCGTTTGCAGTTACAAAGAAAAAGTAGAAGGTTGTTTGATGAATAGTACTGACTCTGCCAGGATAGCTACTTATGTAGTGGAAGACAGTTGTGAGGTTCCGCGATACAAGTCAACATCTCCATTCCCGATACAAAGTTATGATGACGGGAGGAAACTGAACGCAAACATAAACATGGTTCACGAAGAAAATGGATGGCCAAGAAGGAAATCTCTTTTTCAAGAAGACGCATTTGAAGAAATTCCCAAAGTTGATGAGGAAAATATCCCTCCTTTGTCATCTGGACGTTACGGAAATTTCAAGTGGCGTGATGCACTTCATCGAATTTCATTCAAAACGCATCTAACACCGGCAGCACTAATTGGTAAACAGTCAGTGGAAGATATTGAAGAACTCGATGACGATACGATCTGCCAACAAAACTAGTAAAAATATCCTGTTCCTTTCCTTAAGGAATTCAAGCAAAACTTTTTATTGTAGTCACGTTTACACGTAGACGGCTATATTTCTATCCGGCTATATTTTTATCCGTTTTCGACCATTTACACGTAAACGCAAAGCTGGCGTTTTCGAATTTATTATATGCATATCGAGATTTACGTACCAAATTTCCATACACTATACAGTAAATTTTCGTTCGTTCATTGCTTTTAGCCAACCACAATCTGCGTATCGCTTTTTTCACGTGTGAGAAAAA
>JAOBAY020064359.1:0-12488 GCA_025331085.2 Zoanthus sociatus
TGCTTTTGTTTTAAGGTGTAAAAAACGCGTTCGCGTTTTTGGTGCGTTTATACAGGTTTTCCCATGGACAGTCACATTTATTGAAGTGTTTGCTAGTTTAGTTTTGAGAACTGAACATGCTCAATCAAGTGTTTTGTTTGGAGTATTTATTTAGATAACTACTCAGTCATAGTTTGACCATTTATGGAGAACAACGCAAAGTGTTCGCTAGTTTAGTTTTGAAAAATGCAAATGCTCCATTGAGAACTGAAAATGCTTACGAGTGTTTGTTTTCAGCATTTATTTAGAGAACGACCCATAGTCATTGTTTGAGAATTTTAAAGAACGACGCAAAGTGTTCACTAGTTTAGTCTTGAGAACTGAAAATGCTCGATTGAGTGTTTTGTTTTGAGAATAAAGTTAGAGAACGACCCGTATGGAGAACAACATAAAGTGTTCGCTAGTTTAGTTTTGAGAACTGAAAATGCTCCATCGAGTGTTTTGTTTTTTGCATTTATTTAGAGAACGAGCCTTAGTTTTGCAAGCTGACTTCCGGCCAGACGAGTCGACTTTTGCCTTGACGACTCGTTCAACCCGGTCGAGTGAACAAGAGTTGCCAACATTTCATGCCCTCACTCTAAAAAATATTTTAAAATATTTCTAAGTGTTTGGCAACCTGACTTCCAGCCAGATGAGTCTATGACAAATCGTTCAACTCGGTCGAGTTGAGACGAGTAATCTTTGCTTAAGATGACTGGTCTCAATTCGAGTGTAATGGACATGTATGAGAGTATATGGAGTTTTGTGATCAAGACTACATGAAGGTTCTTAAACATTCCTCAACAAGATGGGTTTCATTAGAACAGTGCGTTGAACGATGCCTTAAGAAGTATGCTGGATTGAGGTCATATTTTTAGAGCAAAGACTTGGCCAATGCAAGATTTCAATGACTGCACAAAGCTTTTGGGGATCCACTTACAGAGGTTATGTTGTTTTTCCACCATGCTTCTATCCCACTTTTTGCAACCTTCAACAAGCTTCTACAGTCAGACGAGCCACTTGTCCATGTAGTTCATGACGCTGAAGTAAATTTGCCAGAACTCTCGGAAATCATGTTTTCAAGGCCACTGTCATTAAGAGCACAACCTCATCCCTCATTGATATTGATGAGTGATTCAGAGGTGTGTATACCCCATCAGTCAATTTATTTGGGTGGAATGACAAAGACGTCATTACAAAAGCTGCTCAAAGAGGTCAACATATGAGAAAGATCTTGTATTACTAATTTTTTAGCGGCACAAGCATACTTCAAAGCTGCATTTCAGTATGTTCTCAAGAGGTTTCTAATTAATTATAAACATTTGCAACATGCAAAATGGATAAATGTACCAAAGAGATCTGAGGCAGAATGGGAAAATGTGGAATTCTTCCTTATCAAATTCAAGGTAGTCACACTGATATCTGACATCAAAGAAGATGCTATGTATGATGAATTTTGTGACTACAAGGCTCTCACTGATGACGAAATTGCCAGGAAGGTCTGGGATGATGCCACAGTTATAGATGGTACCACTGAAGATTAGGAGGTCTTCCACTATGGTATGGACATTCTGTGGTGGCATCTAGCACACATGCTACTGCCTGAGTCATCAACCAGAAGATTTCAGCACTTGCACAAAGTTGCAGACGCTGTTTTAGTTATTGGCCACAGCATTGCAGGAGAGAAATGCCTGTTCAGTATGATTCGCAAGAACAAAACTGATTGCCGGTCTGCTCTAAGTCTTGAGGGTATTCTTTTAAATGTGCTTTCCATGAGGCTACATTATCCTGAAGGCTCTATCCCATGCTATAGTATAAATGGAACCAGAAGAAACGCTCTTGAAAAAGGCAAAAGGAGCAGCAAAGGAATATAACAAACATACATGAAATTGTGCATAAAACAATGACTTAAAATGTATAAAATGCACTATGGCGTATATACTTGAAGATAATGCCATTGGGCTACTCCTGTTTTATATTCACATCATCCCACATTGGGGAACTTGATTTTTACCCCTTCTTAGGAATTTCCAAGGTTGTAAATGTGGGTGAGGTCAGTGGTTGAAAATCATCCCCTTCCTCTGGTATTCCAAGCTTCCTTAACAGTAGTGTGAGGGATTAAAATTGGAATAGTATCCGGAATTAGTAAGGTACACTCATATAGACTAAGACCAGGTTGAATTTGTAAGTAAACTGTTGAGCTAAAGTTTTATTTTAAAGGAAAGTAATCAAAAATTGGTATGTCACAGAACATATATCAGTTGATTACAGCAACTTACAGCAATTGTCTTATCCAGAATTACCCCAGATTTTCAGTATTTTATCTCCAGAATTAAATGTTCAATCTTAAGAAAATTTTCTATCGGATTTCCAGATTCATTGCTGTTGGAGGTTGGCAGGTCTGTTGTTGCTAAAGTTTTGGTACAAGCGATTATGTTGTACTTAGTGTTAGATACTACATAAGTAACAGCTTCGTTATAAGAGAATCTATGGGAAATGTTTTGTCTCGCTAAAAAACATATAATTATCTTGGCTTGAAATAAATTTTATCTACCTCTAAAGTGTTGTTTATTTGTGTTTGGTACCGAGATATTTGTCATTTTGAGGCTGCTGAGTGTATATATTCAAAGAAGTGTTTCTCCCCTCATAAAAATACACTCTGCATACTCGATCACTTGGAGATCAGATGTGAACCCACTAATTGCTCACTCCACCCCAAGAAATCTGCCAAATCCCAAATAAAACTTCATTTTCTAAAAGCCCAAAAAAGATTGCTCCATATTAATTTGCTTAGGTGGTCGAAAGATCTTAGAAAACCGAAAAATTTTGAGTAAAGATCAGCTGTTAGCCTTTCGTTCATGGCTTGTGATATCTACTGCTATTCGAGGAAAGGAACACATTTCTACTTCACTCTGATTGGTCCATTTGAATCGGGTCACACTCCAACAACATGATCCTCCACTGGAGGGAAGATACATTTTTGTTAAGATTCAAGTTTATCACTTGGGTACCCGCGAGTAATTTTCTGACAGCCATATTGTTTGCTATAAGCAAATCAGCACAATATTTACATGTTCGAATTTCAAAAATAAATGCAGTACTGTTTATCAGCTATGTTTGATGTTTACATTTATTTTTGATTGTTTCTTGATCTTGTATTATATTTAATTATGTCCTTACTTCAATACGTTTCTTTCATTATGTGTTCCGAAAAATGCCTGTAATATGGGAGAAGAGCGACTTGGAGCCTATCTTGCATAAAAGAAAAAGACCACCATCTTGTAAGGAGATCCTGAGGTGGAAGTTAAGGATAATTTCAAAGTATGACATGAAAACTGGGTCGACAACATCAATCAAAAGCATAATTTTGCAATCAGCAAGTAAGAAGGAGAATTGAAAAAACTGTTGTATTTTGATGGACATCCTTGGAAAACTTGTTAAGGAGATATGGAAGGGGGAAGTGACAATTGTAAGAAGGGGTTCAAGAGCTAATGTTGAAAGGCATTAACTCCCTTTGACAAGAAGAGATGCGCTGCAAAAGTACAAGTTACCTGAAAACTGGAAGTCTGTTTCCGAGAAAGAGCAAAAGAAAACCTTCATTAGACTTGAGAGTACTTTAGTGAACAAACAACGGGCAGTAATCAAGCTTATCTGTAACCAAGCTAGATATAGATTCAGGTTTGGCGTGGCCAGTCAGCTCCAAGATGACTGTTTTGCAACCACTGGAATTTGTGAATTTGCCATCTAAAAAGGCAATTGACGCAAAGACTTGCATCTGCTTTGCCAAGGTATTTCTACCAATTGGAACCATCTTGTACCAGACATTGAATTTTGGGCTGATAACTGGGGTCAAGTAGAAATTTCCAGGAACGTTATTACCATTTGGACGATGGCCAACGTACTCAATAAATGCTCTGTACAGATCCCACTCTCCACCATCCGTTCTCCAAATCTTGTTGTTATACTTTCTCGCCCGTTTTCTTGCAGTTGGTTCATCTCCCTGGCAGTTCTTTGTTTGTTGCTCTTTGTATTCGACATACTGCTCTGTCACGGTGAAATCACTGAGTTGACAGTCATGCTGTTCTTTAAATCTTCACATTCCTAAGTGCGTGACAACCACTTAGGAACAAAAAAGCTCTGGCCATTGAAAAAGAAACAGATGGAGACACTGCTTTCAAAAGTGCAGCAATGGCTGGTAATGGTATTTGCTTGGAGTAAAAATAATGAAATGAGTGGAGTTGTGCTGTGTTGTTCCCCTTTGGGGAGTGGAACAGAAAAAATAGAGGAGTAACCCCAACCTACTTCAGCTTCAATGTAGTTTTGCTTGTGGTAAGATTTTGTTAATTATTTGTTTTCAATTCTTGTTCTGATTGACATTTGTCTGATTTAAAATATAAAAAACAAGGTAAAAAATGTTTAAAAAAGTTTAAAACGTTTTCAATCAACTCGATCATCTTCAGTATATTTCATTTATTATATTCATTTAGTATATTCAGTATATTCATTTGATTTAGTTTTTTTTTATTTCCAACCCACCTTTCTCTTTTATATGAACATTGTTAACAATGTTAAATAGTAGGGTTACACAACAATTTAAGTGCCTTATGGAAAAAGAACTTTTAACAATTAAAAATCAGGGTACAAGCATAATTATGGATAGGGCTATAAAAGTAACCAATTTTAAGGCGCAGATTTTTCAGTGGGTTTGTACAGTGCTTAGAAGATGTAGTTTGAAAACGTTTGCTTCTCAGCCTTCATTGCTTGAACGTGGGGAGCTTGTTACAAGTGTAGCCTTTGTGCTTAAATCAAGAGACAATGAAAAGATGGTGAAGTAGGCATGTGGTTGCACGGTAGCAATTCAAGTGGGCTACATTGTGAACCTAACTTTTAAGAAAGCAAAAGGTATTTCTAAAATTAGTTATTTATTTAATTCATTTAGTTGGTTTAGTTTTTTATTCTAGTTATTTTGAAGCTAAAGCGAAACAAATTTTTGCGATGTTTATTAGCAGTAACAAAGTAATAGTGAACTCTAAAAAATAAAAACTGGTAAAGTACCTAAGTGTTTAAACAGTGTTTAGGGCTAAAAGAAAGTCATTGTTGGTCAAGGCAACTTTATCATGTGCTAAATAAATAGACAGCACAATATCGAAACATCATCATGAAACCAGTCAAGTGGATCTAAAATTTATAATTTCAACAACAGGCCACAGACTTCTCAGTGACTGTGCCAAAATCTTGCTAATCACGCAGTGCAGTGTTTCAGATTTATGCCGGAGAACGGCGAAATTCGCCTGTGGTTGAGAGGAATTTGCAAAAAATTCGCCAGGTGTTCAACTTGTTTCACCATTGCTGGGATAAATAAGCATGAATGATTTTAAAAAAAACTTTAAATTTCCTGTAAACGTATGTTTTATTACGCCGTTACAGCTTATCTTTGACTAATTGTTGGACTTCTACGACTGAGTAACTTAGCGCGTGCAAGACCTCCGGTTTGGAGGTTGGGTCGAGACTAGAACCCAAGCTCTAGATCCAAAACACGACAATCCAATATGGCAGACAATATGCAAATTGAACATTTTCGGTTCTTTTTACTGTTGGTTTGTAAATGGTGCTTTGTAAATGGTTCCCCTATGAAGTTCCACGAAACTTTAGTGAGCAGTTCGGCATGGATTTAGAACAGTGCCTAAACTGCTTGAATGAAACGTATTATTACTGCGTAAAAATGTTCAACAGCTGTGTGCAACAGCTGACCATTTTGTAGCAGCCCTGTAGCATCAACTGTTAATAAATATTCAGAAAATCACCCTAAGAAGGTGAGCAAATGTAAAAACTGTCTGGCAAACGAAGCAAGCAATTGTAAGGAAGTACGCAGAACAGTAGCTCGAAAACAACAACCAATATATTCATTTTTGGACATTTTTCCTGGTACATTCAATTGTGTTTTGTTAAGCTTTGCGCAATTTTTTCGTATTGTGATGATTTTTTAGATATTGAATAACAGGTGGAAGAAATGCAGTTATGGACTGCAGAAATTCCTTTCTTTTTCACTTTTGTCGATTGATCTAAATTTTCAAAAGTTTAATTTTATTCTAGTTGCACAATTGCCAAATAGAGCAAGGCACAGCGACAGAGATACATCGACAATTTCAACAGAGTCAGACTGTACTTCAACAGAGTTTTAGTCGAAGAGTCACAACAAAGGTATTACCAGACAAACTCATCAAGAAAGTCACTGTTCGATTTGATTCAAGTCGCCGAAACAAATGTCCAACTGCAGCTAACGTTTTTTCTTCTAAATCATCCTCTTCTGTGTCTGTTCAAACAGATGATATCCTTACACCTATGGATGATCAGGATGTACAAGAACTTAGACATATCAATGAAGAAATTTTAAGTCTCAAACAACACCTACATAGTTCCGTTAAAAATGTTGAAACTTGGATAGTTGATGATCTGCAGTCAGAACTCAGTAGTGAGGAGGAAACAAATGAAGAAGAGACTCAGACAGAGGAGGACAATTCAGATTTTTATTAAAAGTTTAGTAGTCTGGATTCCATCACAAAACCTATTCTAATTAATCAATAATATACTCAAATAACTTAATGATTTCTCTTTACCCTAAATTTATCATCTTTTTGTTTATGCTTATTAAAATATATTCCCTTCCAACACCACACACATACGGCTTTTTACCTTGCTCCCTTTCCAGCCTCGCATCGTCGCTCAGCTGGCTCATTAAAGCTAACGTGTGACTGGGAGCCGGACCCCAATAAAAGTTCAGTCAACTTTTGATTCCAGCAGATGAATTCTCTACTTGCAATACAAGACTTCATGGCAAAATATATTAAATCACTAGAAATATTGTTTCACAATAACGAAACTGATAGATATGGGCAAATTGTTTCAATAGTGGGGCTTCTTTGTAATTTTCTCTTCTTGTTGTTTTAAAAATCTTTTAAATTGCAGGATTTAAATTTAACGGGTGTCCTGTTGCCCCCAGAATGTAAATATTGGCTTTGGCATCTAAATTCTTTAGGCCAGCGGCACAAGTGGGGAACTGGCTTTCTACATGCAGGGCAACTGCTGGGATTCTTGGATGTGGTAGAAAAAATGTAAAGTCAAACGAATAAGTTTTATCACTGGGAAAGAATAAATAAATGAGAAAACCAAGAAAAATTTCCATTTGAATGTTGCTAAACACCTTCAAAGTTGCTGCTTCTTGATGCTTGGCAGGGAGAAAATCATGTATGGGTCATGTGATGGCTGAGCGCACGATACTGGTGATCAATCCCGTCACAATTCCTTGTTTAAAAATCTATGGTGTATGGTGCATGGTGCATGGTGTATGGTGCATGGTGTATGGTGCATGGTGTATGGTGCATGGTGCATGGTGTATGGTGCATGGTGTATCGTATACTCGCATACTACTGACGGATAAAAAATTCGTTTCGTTCGTGCTTTCTTGCTATGGCGAAACTTACGCACCAGTTAACGTAAATTAAGAAACTTATCAAATAAAAACTAAAACTGAAAAAAAGAACTACAAGTTTCTAAATGCGCATATTCAAAATGTAGAATGATTTTTAATCTTCATTTTGAACTTTATAACTGGAGAAAACTGGCTAGATGTACGAATATTTGTTAGCATGCACTGTCACCGAGATCATGAAACAATGGAATTGTCAATTGTGAATTGGCAAAATATCTCATTCAACTTTACGGATTTGAGTATTATAAAAACAACAGCTAAATAATTTCTTAATTTAAAAATCTGAACAATTTTTTTGTAGCTCCATCGTTCCCTCCCCAGATTGTCACTGTGGTATCAGTGAAGTACAACAGTGTCGTTCTTCAGTGGTTACCGCCACCTCTAAAAAGCAGGAATGGCAAATTGTTACAGTATTTGGTGAGCCTCTGTATAAATATCATTCTAGTAATCCATGTATGTTAAATATGCAATCTTCGTTCACTGTCCAAAATGCAAGGGCGCAATTGGTCAAAAGCGATCACGTGATTAAGCATTATGTGACGGCAACTACTGTTGCATTGCTTTAGGGTAAGGTGAACTGAAAATGGCCAAGTCGTCGATACTTTTTTTTAATTTGTACCTCAGCAACAATTGTCATTTATCATGCAGACTATATATTCAGGTGATTTGATGATCGCCTTTCTCTTTGTGGACTGCGAGTAGTCCCTTTCTTTTCCTGATAATCAGTCGAATTTAGAAGTTCAAGGGGCAAAACTGCCAGCAAATATTGTTTAGAAACCGCTGACTGGTTGTTTTGTGGGTGGGGAAACCAATCAGCAGTTTCTAAACTATTTCTGCTTGCAGTTTTGCCTCTCGAACTTCGAAATTCGACAGATTATGAGGGAAAAAAGGGACTGCTCGCAGTATACTGTCTTTCTTAAGACTGAGAATAATAATTTTAGAAAAAAAAACATCATGTTGTTCGTGCCTTCATATCCTGTTGAAATCTCGGCAAAGTTTGCGAGAATTCTTTTGCAGGTTATTTGTAAGTTGTTTGTTACACATCCAAAATCCAGTTCAGTTGGTTGTACAGAATGTAATCAAGGAAATATTAGGAAGTCAAATTTAATTATCAATATCATGTCTGAGAAGTTACTGTTTGTAGTGTTGTTGTTTTTTTATTGTGAAGAATCAATGTGATGTAATATCTTTAACTCTTCCGTAGGTAAGGGTGTTACCACGATAGAGAGACCTAAAAGAAATCCCCACAATCAACTGTTAACTGGATGTATATCCAAGGCCTTAACAACCAGGGTTGCTGTTTGTAGGCAAAGGTTGGTTTAAAAAATATGATTAATTTATAGTGCTTTGCCAGTGTAGGTGTTTGGCAAAAACTCTTCCCCAATAAATAAACAAGATCAGGTTCATGGGTACAAGCTGTGAGAATGTTTGTTTTGTTGAAGGTACATAAGCAAAATTTTAATTGCATTTACGCCTTGAAAAGTTTAAAATAATATGAATTTCATATGTATCTGTTGTGGTTTAAATTTGTTCTTCTACAGTAAGTTAATCATCTACAGCATATCACAGTAAATGAACTTCAATCAACAATCAAAGTAAAAATATTTTCAGCATATCATTGCAAATAAACTTTGACTGATGATTATACTCAAAACATCTTCAGAGTATCGCGGTAAATAAACCTCAGTCAACAATCAATGAAAATAGATATGTTCAGTGCATTATGGCAACTAAACATCGATTGATTTTCAACTTAAAACATTTTCAGTACATGGTAAATAAACTTCCATTTATTTTCAAAGACAAATTTAAAATAGTTTTTGCACATCATTGCAAATAAACTTCAATTCATGATCAATATGATCTATATGCTGTACAGTAGCAATGGATCAAACCTGGTTTTCATCAAGATCTTACCAACCACATCAGCCTACAATTTTTACCAATAATAATTTATTATGAAATGCAGTGTACTACAAAATCAAGAGTTTTAAGATTTTGTTGATTAATACAGGCATCACACATACTAAATCAAAATCACATTTATGTTAAAGGTTTCTTAAACAAGCTCAGTGTGCTGAACAAGTCCATCAAGACTGGAAAACTATTGCAATGTGAGTCTCAAAATATATCATTGGCTATGCTGACCATTTTTTTATAATTATGGTGGTATTTATCTGTGTATAATATGCAGTTATTTTATCTGATGTAACATGCAAATTTGAAGTGTGTTTTTTATACAGGCCCCGTCCACACATATCCGGATATTTTTGAATCCACAAATTGTTCTTTCTGGATCCATATGAAAATATCGGCATCCACACGTTATGTGAACACAGCGTATTCAAATCAAATTCGCCCATCCACACATATCCGGATTCACTCCAAATTCACTTCTAATACCCAGGATATCTGATTCAAAAATTTCCTGTCAGGAGAGCATTTTCAAAAATTTCTGGATATGGCTAGAAAAATTTCCAGATACGTGTGGACAATAGCCGTATTTGTAAAAAAAAATTGTGGATGCACAGATTTCTGGATAGGTGTTGACGGGGTCACAGAATCTTTTGTTTTTTGCTTGCACATCAAATTTGGCATTCAAGAAGAGGCTGCTTGGGAAAGAGAAGAAGCTTCCTTGCATGCACATTTAGAAAAGATTCTTTCGAAGAATTCTCTGCTACTTCAAAAAATGATTATTTAAAGTGCAAATGAACCCAAATACTTCTCTTGTTTTTCAGAATCTTGATAATTTTTGAAACAACTTTCAAAAAGAATTTTGTAAATTGGTTAAATTCATGATTTATAATGAATCTTAAAAATATAAATTTGTGCAGGATTACTTGACAGCTGTAGAAAACCGATGTTTTTTGGGAAACTGAGCCTAGCCAACTGTGATGTCTACTAAGGTTTCACTTTACTTCATGATACAAGAGAATTGAGCTTCGGTGTGAATAAAAAGTTAGTTTTATAAAGAAAAATTGATTTTTCAGATCAATATGCCCAATTATTCTGTGGTCCGGGAGTGCAGTAACATCCCAAATCCTGCAAAAGGGATTTTGTTTTGTTCACAATCCCTTTTGATGGTTATGAGAGATGCAAAGCAGTGAGACATTGGAGGAGTTAGGTGGAGTTCGTCGACATCAAAAGGAAAAACTTGTTAGTCAGTAGCCTGAATAATCGCACACTGTGCATCTTGTTTTTTTATTAATTCAAGTTCAATCAAGAGTTTATAGCTTTTCGACCATCAAATTTTTTAGTTATTGCAAATATGCCTTATTTGAATAAAAACATATTTTAAAAAAAATTATGAATATTCAACTTTTATACATTCAAATAATTGCTACATATTATTAAGCACATTGCCAGAAATTTTTAATATTGATATACGTAAGTCATTTAAATGTTATCATATATCTTTCCCATGAATTAACTTTTTAGCAAAAGCTGACGTATAGCAATAGCCACATGTAGTCATTGACTGCCTATTTTCTTATTCTTCTTCCACAGAGCCCCAACCCAATTTAAAAAATATTACCATTTTAAAAGTACGTCAAGTATATTATTCTGATGGAGATTTTCCTTAGTGAAAAGAGTGTTATATTCATCATTGTCATTGATATTCCTTTTTTCTTAAAGGACTTGATAATGAAGTAAGAGTGATCAGCGTCACTCAACCTAGGTTCTGCCTTGATTTTTATGTAACTCCAGATTCTCACAAAAACATAAAATTTGAAATTGTATTAAAAATCAGGAATTTAACCAATCCAAAAAAATATTTTTGCATGTTTTTAAAGATATGTAAAATTTGGTAACTAATAATTTTATCAAAATAGGGTTCATTTGCTCTTTAAACAGGGCTTGTTTGCCACCAGACCAGGAAGACCTTGAAATCGTTCAATTTCAAGATTTCTCATCAATTGTAGGCTTGGGATTTTCAGAGAAGGACCTTGGAAAATTGTTGAGTTTTGAGGTTTCAGTCCATTTGCTATAATTTTAGCCGATAGAATAATTTTATATCAATGTGCAGTACTACAAAAGTTCTTGATCATGAATCATGATCATAATGCCAGTTTGTTCTCTATTACTGACATGCATACAGTGAGACCACAAAACAGAACAGAGCTATTTCGAAAATGAAACGAGAGATTGAACGAGAAATCAGACAATTGGAAAGTAGCAGTGGGACAAAACTTCACAGGTAAGTCATTGATTTATAATTTTGATTTATTATCAAATCTTCAATCTATAGTATTTTTTTGTATTTCTTTTTAATGAAAAATAATTGTTAATAACCTAAAATAGCTCTATAGAATGCTTTTAGCTCACAAATAAATTATGTTCTGTAGTTCAAATTCCCAATTCCTTAATGCCAACAGCATGCTTTTCAAAACAGAATAAACTGTATATAAAATGTTGCAGCAAAACCTGTGTACAACTTTCTGTATCATTGGGTCTAGGCCTGACCAAGTCAACCAAATAGTAATGTTATAAAAGAAGTATATAGGAAAATTGGACAAACAACAAGAATATTTTTTTAAAAACAACTATATTTCGAGCGGCCACACCGTTATAAATAAGAAAATATGATATGCCAAGCTTGTCAAAAAAAACTTCAAAATTTCAACGGTTGAAAGAAAACAAACGAAATATGATAATAACAAACAGGCAGTAAAATATACAAACAGAAAAGGATAAGGCCAAAGGAAAAAAATAATTTAAAAAAATAGTAGAAAATGTAAATATTACAGATCTTCTCTAATGTTGAATCCATAAGGTTCAAGAGTAATTGACTTTGAGGATGAGATGTGCTTCGTGAGCCTTGCGGACTGAATCTCTATTACTAAAAATTTTTTCAATGGGGATTAATAGAATATCATTAGAAGAGTGGTAAGGGGTTATTAAAAAGTGTTTAGCAGCAGTGGTGGGAGAAGATTTACTATTAGGGTTATCTACTGTGCGTCGATGTTCATTAAATCGGTTT
>JAOBAY020064369.1:0-12488 GCA_025331085.2 Zoanthus sociatus
CTTGTTTTGGAGATTACACCCACTGGGTTTGTTTTGGAGATTACACCCACTGGGTTTGTTTTGGAGATTACACCCACTGGGCTTGTTTTGGAGATTACACGCAGAAAATCAACAACTGATGAGACACGCGAGTTAGTAGAAAAGTCGTCGCAAATGTTTGGAATGATGTATAATCAACCGGGTAATTATAAAAATCGTGAAATCGATACTAGAACCAAAGAAAAGCCAACAAAAAAAGACATTGAAAACATCAATATTGCCGTAAATGAAATAAATAACCAACATATTACATTACCGGCTGACGATCCTTTTATATTTTTCTGGATTGCTAATTGTGCGCTTTATTTGACGGTTGCTGCATGCTTTTCTGTTGCTAAAGGGATGGAAAAAAGACGCAGCAAACGACAGACCAAGGAGAAGTGTAAGTGATAAAAAGAAGAAAGAATATCAAGATACAGCTACCAAACTCAGGAAAAATATATCTATTGCAAAGGCGAAGCTGGAAAAATTGAAGGAGAATAGAAAATTGACAAAGAAAGGAAAGAAAAACAGCACTGTTGTCAGAAGAATGTAGACCAATTTCATGTACTGAACTTGTTAGCTACATGGCAAAGAAGAAGGCGCAGCTACGAAAGATAAAAGAGGAATTACAATAGACAGAAAAAGCAAAATGAAGCAAGATCTCTAAATCGTCAGTTCGAGCAAGACGCAAGGAGTGTATACTCAAGGCTTGGTATATCGTGTGAAGGTGAAGAATATTGGCCTAAATATATACGGGAGAACGACAACGGCAATAACCGAGATAATACATTTGAGAACATTAAACAAGTATGTAACTTCTGGAGGGATCTGTGGGATAAGGGTGGGACTGGTAACGAAAATGCGAAATAGTTGTCACCCATTAAAGAGGCGATTGCCCGAAAAGTACCTCCACCTTCTGAAGAGTCGTGGAGTCTTTATGCTTAATAGGCTGTAAAGGTCTTATCGAAGAAACGGAATTGGAGTGACCCGGGTCCAGATAAACTTGTCAACTACTGGTGGAAACATGCGCATGTACTTCGTAAGGGGGTGGTTAAAGCTTTAGTTTCTATCTCCGAGAGCACTGACGATTACCCTGATTGGTTCACAGAAGGCAAGACAAGACTCATACCAAAGTCCGGTGATTCCTCAAGTGAAAACCAACGCCCAATTACTTGTTTAAATAATATGTACAAATGGTTCACTTCGTGTTTGCAAGTTTGTATGGAAAATCACTTGAATGAGAATGAACTGATGGAGAATAAACAAAGAGGAGCAAAGGTGGGCTGTACTGGAACATCGAACAATCTGATGGTAGATAGAATGGTCACTGCGGATTGCCACAGAGGGCATCGGAACCTAAGTATGGCCTAGGTACAAGTCAAAGCTTATGACACTGTTGATCATAAATGGCTAGTTGAAAGCATGGATGTACATTGTTTCTCCTATTGGTTGTGCAAAGTAAAATGTGAGCTACACAAGATATGGAAAACCAACATCATTGTTAATACAAAGCGTGGAATAGAGATCTCCCGCATTATTCGATTCACGAGAAGACTACCTCAGGGTGATGCTTTATGTCCTCGTTTATTTACACTCTGCTTAAATCCAGTGGCCTGGTTACTTAACGCAACAGAGGGATATAAGCTATCCAAACCAATTGGCACGAAGATAACTCATCTACTTTATATTGATGACCTTAAGGTTTTTGCCTCATCTCAAACAAAGCTGAATACAGTTCTACGATCTACAAGTACAGCAATGTGAGATACTGGATTGCACGTCAAGATAGGTGCTCAAGTGTACGATGCAGAAGGTCTTAAACTCGATCAGACGGTGGTTGAGAGTACAAAAGAAGGTACAAGCTACAAATTTCTGTGTGTATGTGAAACAATGAAACAGGATGAGAACTCAGCTCTTGCATGTGCAGCAAAGGTTTACCTTCAACGGCTGTCTATAATTTGGTCTAGCCCTCTCTCCGATGCCAATCGTGTAACAGTAACTAACCAATTTGCTCTTTCCGTGCTTTTAAAACTACTTGATGTGGACCCAACATTGAGTTAAAACTACTTAATGTGGACCCAACACTGGCCTATCACTGAACTGAACGCTATTGACAGGGATGCACGAAAGATTATTCATGAGAACGGAGGGATGTTTGAGGAGAGAGCTGTGCATAGAGAACGGCTACTCATTGCTACCAACTAAAGCACATAAATACGCAGAGGAAGTAGAGATAAATATATTTTTGAAGTATCCTAAACCATCATTTACTTCAACCAAAAGATCAGAAGTAGAGTTTGAAGAAACTATGATTAAAGAACACTTGAGGAATGAACTGGTGAACAAGTTGCAGGAGACGATAAAAGCAAAGAAAAGGCATGGACGCTTATTCTCATCGTAATAACTAAAATGCGCAATGAGCTACAATGACCTACAACGAGCTACAAAGACCAACACAATGATCTACGATGACCTAAAATGATGTTTATGTTACCTAAAAAACTAAAAAAAAAACCGGTGGGAAACATAGAGAAAACAAGATGACGTTCGCTATCAAGATGTACAGTGGCCGCTGACCGAATGTTTTTTCAGTGATATAGTTGGTCGGTTTTGGCGGGTTTTTTTTAGTTTTTTAGGTAACATAAGCATCATTGTAGGTCACTGTAGCTCATTGCGTATTTTAGTCACTACGTTATTCTCATCGCGCTGGAAATATGAAGAAATTAGTCAAGATATGTGTTTTGCTTTAATGGAAGATTGGATGTCTACACCAACTCATACAGTTACAGGAATGATATATCTCTATGAACAACTCTTGCCAACTAAAGTGTATACGTCACTGAAAACAAGAATAACCCAGGGAGATGTAAGCTGTAGGCTGTGTGGTAAAGAAGCAGAGATCCTTCCACACGTGCTTTCGGGATGTTCTACACTTGCTCAATCAAAGTACTTGGACCGACACAATGCTGTTCTGAAAATTTGTTCCTCGAGTAATGCAAAAATCTAAATTTGATAGAAAGTGTTCCCCCATGGTACTCACCTGGCACCAAAACCCATTTATGAGTCATATGATGCTAAAGCTTTCTGGGATGTACCGGTGTATGCTGAACACACCTATGTTAAAGCCAATAGAGTGGATGCACGGCTTGTGGACCACAAGACAAGCAAGTATGCGCAACAGATATGGCTGTCCCTGCAGGATTTACAATCGTAAGAAGACGGTCGAAGAGAAGGTATCCAGGTACGGCGCACTACGTTTGGAGTTAAACAAAAAGCACCCTGGTTACAAGGTACAACAATGCAGCATCATTATTGACGCGTTGGGAGGATGGTCCGAGGAATTTGAACAAACTCTGAAGAAACTTGTTGGTACCCGATCAAAGTGTGTTTTGAAGAAGATGCAGAAAGGAACTCATACTCGCTTCAAATGGCACATACCTTTAAAGCAACTGTTACATAAGCTGGACTTTTGTTTTTGATTACAAACACTTTAATATAAATATAGAAATACAAATTAACATTATTAATAATTATTATTAACGTAGAAGATTTTTGGTCATATGGAATTTTGAACAGTTTTAAAGACAATGATTTTATAGCGAGAAGTATTTGGCATTTTATTGTAAATAGTTTGTTTTCGTTTTAGACAGTAGATGTTACGCTGTATGCCCTATACAGGTCATAGATGTTGCATTTATACCTTTTAATACTGCAAATAATTTATGTTTGTCATGCATTTATATTCAAAGCTCAGTTTTGCAAAACCAAACTTTTGATTACCCTTCCCCTTAAAAACAGTACTAGCATTTTTATATTTTCCAAAATATTTATTTCCACGCTTTAAACTTTGCAGATATAAATGCGTGATGACTTACTCGAAAGGTCAGCGATCCAGCCAAGCATCCGTTGTGATTAACGTTATCGATGGTGACCCTCCAAAAGTTAAAATTTTGGGTCAAAAAGACAAAAACAAAAAGAATCCAACAGAAGATGTTAAAATTGTCGGTGAAGTGGAGACCAAAGCGAACAGGAAGGCAGAATGCCAATGGGAGAATGTTTGCAATTTAGGTGATTAGTGATTAGTGATGTGTTAAACATAACTATAACATAAGCTGTAACTAGTAGGCCAAAGGTCTACTAATTGGGGACAACTTCTTTAACACCCTAAGGTGGACGGAGGCCTTTCACATGACAGACACAAACACATAAACACTCGTATCTCCGAGGGTCTACGGTTTAACGTCCTTATCCGAGAAGACGCGAAGGTCTAACCATCTGCGGATATTAGAGCAAAGGCTGCATCTTCTCCTCAATAGACCTTTTCACAGTTCCTGAAAGGTAACCAAGCTTCTACTTGAAACTGAGGCTTAGGGTGACCTGACACAGTTAGAGAAGTGGAAATAATAGACATTTCTTTCTTATGATAATTATTTCCAGTTCTCTAACTGTATCAGGTCACCTTAAGCCCCAGTTTCATGTAGAAGCTTGGTTACCTTTCAGGAACTGTGAAATGGTCTATTTTATATATTAAGTTTTACTTTATAGAAGTCGTTATAACGAAGACTGTCAGTTTTAGTTTGTCAAAGTTGAGAAGTACACCCAATTCTGGGAGACTTTTGCAAGTCCTTACGCAAAGCTTTTGCAAAATTCATCTTATACCATAAAAGGTTTTAAGAATTTCACATATTTATCTGTCTATTTTTTTTGTACTCGCTCTTTTTGATTATGAGCCTGCCATTTATTATCAGCGATGGAATGGGGACTCTTGAAAGATACAGCAGATCTTGTGCTTTTTATTCATTCATCTTTTCGATGAGTGTGAGAAGATTTAATAGAGCTCATCTCTAGGTTGTAATATATAGTACAATAATTAACATAGCCAAAGTACTGAATCTGCTCGCATTTGTCATTCTTACGGTATTATTGAAATAACTCATGTTAAATAGGATAGCCAATCAGAATGCATATTTCACTAGTTTTGCATGTATTAGATAGAAGTCTAATATGTACAAACTTACACCAGCCCTCCCATAATGCATCCTCTTCGAGTAAGGCATCTGCAATTACCTGTTAGAGGAAATAGGTAAATAAGTCACTTGAAATAGTAAGTATTTAACAGTGTCCATGGGAAAACTTAAATTCAATTGAATGTCTTGGAAAAAGAACTCGACACATAACACTTATTATAATGGTGCACCTTATAAAAACTGGTAGGCCTGATGCGAATGTCAAACGTTATTTTCAAGATATTAAATTGGATCTTCATGAGATCAAATGCAAAAAGTTGTAGTTGCGACCACTCGACTTAGTTTTTAGGAATTTGATATTTCAGCAATTCACTTATTCACTCACCTAAACCTGCATCAGGTATTCACCTTCAATTGCTAGAATTTTGATTGAATAACCATTAATTTTGTTTTAGTCTTGTAATTAAAAAGTAGAAATGATTGGTGTTATGAATTCTGAACTTGAATTAGTTGATAAAACTATTTATCTTTTTTAAATAAAATTGGTTTAAAAACGCAAACGTTTGAGCTTTAATGACAGCTAACACATTGAAAGAGGTGCAAATTGTTTTTACACCATTTTTGTTTCCAAAATTGGACAAACGCACTTAAGATATAAAATGAAGATCACTTAATTAACACTTCGTGAGAGTTGTTAGTCGTGTTCAATGTTGTGGTTGTCAAAAGCACTTAAATCGCAGCTTAAGACTAAACCTGTCATAAAGCTTTAGTCTAATCCTTATCCCTTGTAGTAGCAGCTGAGCAACTTCCGATATTTTGCAGCTACTTTTTGCTAGTTTTATAAAAACTGAAAAAGTACTTTTAAATGTTTACGTGTAGCTAGGTGGCTCTCACCTGAAGGGTGATCCATTGCAAAATTGTGACCCATTTCGTGTGCAACAGTATGGTATGGTCCCAGTATGTTGTGATAGTTCCACTGAAATACACGAGTAAAGATGAGATGTGGCTTACAATATAAGATTAATTTAGTACATGTACACCCAAATCAAATGCAAACAAACCAAACAAAGTCCAGATTCGTCATAAATTATCATTGAAGTACATAACTAAAATTTTCTGCATTTGATTTCAGTTACAAGTATTTCCATCTATGGTATTAGGAAGTGTCTTAAAGAAGAAAAATTTAAATTCAACAGTTCATCCAAACGAATAGGCTTCTACAGATTGTGCTGCGAAAATGCTGAAATATTGCTCTAGAATTACTCGAAAGTTGCCCAAAAATTGCTCGAAATGTGAAAAAGTTGCTCCTGTAATGTGAAAAGTTGCTCACAAAAGATGGAACGTAAAGCAAAAGATAAGCTATATTTTTTAATATTCTTCAGTCTCTTCTAAAATTTAAGTTTTTCTGTAATAATTGCTTGTGCCATAGGGTTGTCTTGAACGACTCCTCAGTCCTGACACACAATTAATAACAATTAACACTTAGTTTGGTTGCATAACTACTAAGATATCTTTACATCTATCGGTGCGGGTTAAAACCTTATAAGAACTTTAAAGCGACCAAATCTCACAGATCGGCTTGATATAATCATGTTCGGTTTGAATTATTCAGAAAGAGCAAATACAAAGCATATATTTTAGTCTACTCATTTCCTGGTTTTCACTGTAAATTCTCGAAAATTATGCATTTTCGGGGGATAGTTGCTTGAAGTTGCTGGACTCGTACAAAGTTGCTCCAAACACAAAAAGTTACCGAGCACAATCTGTAGAAGCCTACAAACGAATGGATGGAAATATTTGATGCTTTATTTTTTTACAGATCTATCAGAAAATTGTTTGTGTCGCAAACCTAAATATTACTTTCATATTGATGTTCTTTTTGCTGTACGGATCATCAACACATTAGTAATTGTTTATTTATTGTACCCTGTTTACTCCGACAAACAGGCCACTGCATGTTGTTCTGTACCAGCCCACTCCGAGAACGCCCGGCCAGATCCAAGAGCTGAAACGAAATCAGAAAAAAATATCTTCAATTGTACCAAGGATTTTTTACAAATAACCTTTTTTTGTTTTATAATTGACAGTTTTTCTAAAAAGAAAACAACGTAATTTCTAAGACAAACAATGTTCTTGCAACTGTCTTTTTCAAAGTTATTACACCAACTAACACCATGGGAATAGTAATCGTGGAGATGACGATGGTGCTGTTGTTGGTGATGGTAATGATGATGATGATGGAGGTGATACATATTGATGATGATGATGATGATGGTGATGATGATGGTGATGATGGAGGTGATGCATATTGATGATGATGATGATAGAGGTGATGGTGATGATGGAGGTGATGCATATTGATGATGATGATGATAGAGGTGATGCATATTATGATGATGATGGTGATGATGATGATGGTGATGGGAATGATGATGATGGTGACAATGGAGGTTATGCATGGGAATGGTGATGATAATGATGATGATGATGATGATGATGGTGATGGTGATGATAATGATGATGATGATGATGATGATGATGATGGTGATGTATGGTGATGATAATCACCTTAGTAAATGTGTGTTGTCGTGAGGGAACTTGGAAACCAGATGTCTGTTCCTGTAACCAGTAAACTGGCTGAGATCATCTCCCCCGGCCTGACTTCTCGGTATTCGGTCGCCATTGCTCCAAATCTCAAGTCCAACCATTACAATTCTGATATTGATTCGCTGGTAAATCTTCAAGGAGACGAAAATAACATGCATGATTTACACTTCACGTTAGTTCCATTTGAACAATATTTTTTTATATTAATTTGCAATATTATTTTCCCATCTATTTCTTTTACATAAATTTAAACAAAGAAAGCTTGGCTCCTTGGCTATGGCTGAGAGTTTAGTCTCCTGGTCATTATCTTATTTTTCTGAAACGTTTGGAGTCCTCCAGTTTTCATTGCAGTCATTTGCTCAAGTTCCTAAGCTAAATTCAGAAATCGTAGTAAATCTCATTGTTTTGGTCGCGTCCCTTTTGTTATTCTTATAAACAAAATCTTCCAATAGGAGGGTATGGTTGATGTGGATGTTTTTAGAATGTACATGTTGTTTTTAGCAAAGATTAGAAACTTAGGTATAGGTAGGAGAGCAGAGAGAAAGAAAATGAAGAAAATAAATTGTTTAGATAATCATATTTGCCAGAATAAATCCCTATGCTTAGATAAACCATATTGCAAGTTACCTGTATGGGTATACGATAGTGTAAGTTATTTGTTTAGGTATCTGATATTGTAAGTTATATGTTTGGGTGAGATATTAAACAATTATTTACCGAAGTGGAAGTGAATAGCGGTGGATATTTACTGAGCCGCGACTATGATATATACTAATGTAAATTATATGTTTGGATATACGATATTGTACGTGATATGTTTGCACATGCTTTCATTTATTTTTTTGACTTTTCACTAAAAAATCTTTGCAAACATCGAAAAAAAACCTCGTTCGATGACAAAAATTTATTTTAACAATGCTTCAAGCTTTCTTAAAGATAAAGGAAGTAGGTTCCGAGTCATATAATGTGAATAATACAAAGGATAAAATAAATCTATCATATTTAATTTCTATATCAGAAATTTAGTTTTGGTTATTTTACTTACAGCATCGACGGCATTGGCCAGAGCAATAACTCGATTTGTGATCACATTTGTGTCATTTTTGTGTCCAAGGTACTAAGGGTAAATATTTGTAATTGATTAGATTTAGCTAGGACCATATTCTCTACTGAAAGAGCTAGTTTATACATACATAAACAAAAACAGATAAAAATGCACTTAAAGGAGAAAGAATCATCGACTGTTGATACAATAGATTTTACATAACAATTGAAACATAGCTACATGCAAATGTTTGAAGTTGCAATAGTAAGAAAAAATTCTTGAAACTTTAAAAGTTATAAAATGTGTTCTATTAGTCACAACTATTGTTAAAAGCTAAAATATATTTAATGAAATATGAAATAAGTTATAGTATTGACAGCCACTGGTAAAAGCTATAGCATAGCTGATGAGTATTAAATGAACACGCAAACGTTCAAATAAAAAAAGTAGATTTTCCTGTAAAAGACAATTAAAGTAACGTTAATTATTTTTCTTGGCATTAGCTACAGTGCTCAACGTTTAAATTCCAGAAAGATCGAAACCTAAAATACCAAAGAATGGAAAGATGTAGTTTACAGACCAGTAAAACAAACTTAACGTAAAGGAATCACAAAATTTAAATCTTAAGAGCTCAATTTTATATCGTTTAAAGCACAAAATCAAAGATTATTATTTTAAAGCTAAAATGAAGTTTAATAACGTGTTTTCATCATGATACCAATTTTCCTTCAAGAAACACTCTTTTACTTAGTAAAAGAAATAAAAACAAAAAAGAAAAACTCAAAAAAATTTAAATATTGTTCTACGGCATTCATTTCGTAAAACTCTCTCACACAGCCCTCTGGGACGGTTTTCTCTAGTTATCAAATTAAAGCTAACATCTAACCGATAGGCGAATATTTGTTTATATCTTCATTAGCATAAGTGCGATAGTTCTTAATAAGGTTACAAAAACTAAAGCACTGTATATTGAGAGTGTTGTGTAAAATAAACTTCTTCTGAAAATATGAGAGTGATAAGCTAAACATTGTTCCTTTGACCTACTTGAGATTTTACAGAGAAAGTATGACAAACTAATGGTTTTTCCCCCAGCTGTTTTAAGTATTTTAGAACCCCGATATCTTTTTAGAAAGTGCTTGCATAGAGTCAAGAATTTAATCTGTTTGTTAGCTCGACAAGCTATTTTTCAATTTATCTTTGTTTGTTTGCTACTTGAAGTTGTATGCTAATGAAACAGCAACGTCAGCAAAAATTCACCTATAACCGCATCAATTTTATAAGTATTGAATACAAACCATTCGATGATCCACAACGAAAAACACCTCGTTGTACCTTGTCTTGTCAGTGGTAAGGTAAGGTTTATATACGTCATCAATATCCCGACGAAACTGTGGAAGGAAAGGATCAATAATACGAAAGCGATATGATGACGAAATGATGATGATCATGGTGGTGATGATAACCTTCTGTGTAGGGGTGGCTACACTACATTAAATTAATTAACTTTTAATAAAAATACGTTTTAAGAGGAGCCCATAAGTAGGAGCGAGCAACTTCCATGTTCTATTGTCACGGCGTTTTCATGAACCAACTTATTTTTAGTTCAGTTCTTGCGAATTCAGACCAATCACATGCATCCATACTTAATCAATGACGTCACTGTAAGTTTGTACGAATTTTCTGATTCCTCCTACACCGGAACTTCTATTGAAAATTTCCGCGAATAACGATCTAAAAATAAACCAGTCCGTGAAAACGCTGTGACATAGGTCTATTATGGTAGTTGCTTACTTCTACTTATGGGCTCCTGGTTCTAATTCATAACCCCCTCTCAACCTCGTTCCCAGGGCTTTCGCACTTACTATAAACGAGTTTCCCTGCATCTAAAAGCTAAGTGATTTTCGAGCGAAGAGGCTTATGCGGCTGGCGCTCATTTTTTGCTTAAGTTGTTTTAAGCAGATAAGATTCCATCAAGTAGTAGTAGTACGATGCGCCACCTAAATTGTTCTACGATTGGTACGGGATTCAATGGCGCCGAAATCCATTTGTAGATTTGCACGCGTTTTAGGTGTCCTGCTGATGAACAGTAACTGTTTTGCAATGTATTTTCAGCACCAATGTAGCTATGTCTGTTCAGATATCAATTTGACTCCTTCTGGACCAAGCATCTCTTGCGGGATATCTTCTAGTAGCTTATTACTGTGTATATATCAATTGTAGGTTTTTATATGTATGAAATGTGTTGTTCATGTTGTAACTGGCTTTTAAAGTTTGGAAAAATCACTTTGGGACTCACCTTGACCGAGCGATAAGAGTCTGGTAACTACGATGTTGTTTTCTGGTTGATGTGATAGTGATACTATACAATTTCTCCCCGCGGGGCTTTTCAAAACCTGTTTACAAGTATACAGTTGAGGTTAGAAAGTTGAGGGTCTTAGAAAGTCCGCTTGAGCGGTTCACATGTTAAGGCGCAACTTGGCAGCAGATAAAAAGTGCCCCCAGTGGAAGAAACAGACCGCAACACCGGGATCACAACCCTACTCTTTGCGAGAAGTGTGTGGGTTCTTTTAAGTCCCTCGACAGAGAGATCGAGACTGGGCCTACGGTTTAACGTCCTTATCGGAGAAGACGCGAAGGTCCAACCATTTGCAGATGTTAGAGCAAAAGCAGTATCTTCTCCTCAGTTATTTTAAGACCCTGAGTGTTGGTCCGGTCGGGAATCGAACCCGAGTCTCCCGAGCTGCACACTGTTGCCTTAACAGCTGGGCTAATCAGGCAGCGGTAACGTTAAAAGCAGAATTTAGTAGTAAGAGAAGAAAATGGAGTTGATATATAAAAAGAAGACCAGTCTTGCACATCTAAGCTCATACAAGAACCCACAATTGATATATACACTTTAAATAGTAACACAGAAAAGACAAACCCTATGCGATGGAGTGTCTCCAATAAAAATCTTTTCTTCATCGTTGTTGTTTGGTGCATCTTTTTTCACAATTGTACCTTAAACAACAAGATAACAACTTAATGATTGAAAACAAATTAAATGATGAAAAAGAGTAGCTCATCACGTAGTAAAAATACTCATAAGCAGTTACTAAAATGCTATAATACCAACACGCATTTCCAAATGATTCAAACAACTGTTGTACGCTCGCACTTTGTAATAATCGTCGCACTTTGTAATACCCGTCACACTTTGTAATAAATCCGTCACACTTTGTAATACCTGTCGCGCTTTGTAATAAGTCTTGTCGCACTTTGTCATAAAAAAGTTGTCGCACATTGTAATAACCAACGTCGCATTTTGTAATGCAAAAAAACTGTCGCACTTTGTAACAACCTTTGTCGCACTTTGTAATAACATTGTTCAAGGGTATCGACTAAGTAAGTTTTTTTAATCAATCAGTACTCCCTAGTAGCAAACGGTTACCAGGCATAAGAGATAATACCAGTGGTCACGTGGTTCCACCTCATTATTGATACTAATACCCTTATTATTATATTTGTGTTTATAGCTTAATTCCAGTTCAGACGTTGAACTTTTGCCGCATGCGCGTTGGGTCCAGGGGATAAGAAAAGGCTGAAAACCACTTTTTAAAACATCATTTCTTTTGCTTAACATTAGGAGAAAACTTTGATCGAGTTTCAATATAATACTTCTATTAGTTTCTCTAAAAATATAAGTCAACATTAAAGTGGTTGATTTTTTAATGAAATCGTTTCCGTGGCAAAAATGTTATATCAAGTACAAACAAGTTTTAAAAAATTGTACTATTATTGTATTGTATTACAGAAAACGTGACAACTGCATTTCTATCTTTATTTTTGACCAGCTGTCAAAATCACTG
>JAOBAY020064380.1:0-12484 GCA_025331085.2 Zoanthus sociatus
TATACATCACTCAACTTCAATATCACACTTATAACGTGTAAACAGTAACATCACTTTAAGAACAAAATAAGAACATTGAGCCTGAGCTAAATTTTACTGGTTCTTAATAAAAAAAAAAAAAGAGTGTAGTTTTATTACTATCCCCCCATATGATGTTGTCTTACGTGTTCATTAAAAGTTCCTCGTTAATCTGAGATAAATGTACAGAGATCTCCTGTAACGATCAACGTTGTTTTTCAATCAAGCCTGGCCTCGTCTTTTTGTTTTGATTTCTCAACATTTCAAACCGCTCAAAGAAATAAGAACAAGTTAAGAAGGAATTGAAGCTGAAACAGCCAAAAAATTAAGAACAATTGAACCTCGGCAAAATTTACTTGCTCTTATAAAAAAGTGTGCAAACAAAGTAATTTTCTTGTTATAGAAAATGTGCCGTTGATTACAATGTCACAGTTTTACTAACATTGATATAATTACCGCACGTCTTGCTGTCAATCCCGACGACATACGGATCGCAATACCCCCGCTGTGCTTGCTCTATTATTCTTCTATTCCTGACTTCCGCCACTGCTGATGGGACTCCATCGTAACGCGCCGTAAAATCGTCATCAATGAAAAAAATATAAGTAGAACCGGCTCTGACATGCACAAGACATAGGAAGTCTGGTCCATATTTTCCCAAACAGAAAAGTCGGGGAATGTTAAATTGACGTCCCTTGATAACTCTCTCAACCTCGATACAAGCATCGTATTTCGACTGTGCCTGTGATTCCGATCTGGTTGTGTTTATAACTCGTGCGTGAACGACAATTGGTGCAAGCACCGTGCGTTCAGTGACAGAATAATATCGTGTAAATGGCGGTAGGGAACAAGCCAATAATCCCGAAATGAAGATAACGAAAAATCCGAAAGAGAAAATCATCTTCCTTTGTTGCCCGACTTGAGCGAAGTGTCAGGGCCAGTGCTCTTAAGATGACACTAATGAGATCCAGGCACCCCTGGTGAGAGAGAAATTAAAACAGTGCATTCATATTACTTTTTCTACAGATTTCCTTTTTTGTCCTTTTGACCTATAAGAATCAAAGGATTAATTGAGTGATATGTGTCGAAAACACGTTTGTGCGAGTATCACATGGAGTCATCCAGGACACTTGGAACTCTTGGATGCTCCTCTAAATTTATATAGAAAGTCAGTGAAAGCTAACAAACTACTATCACAAAAACACATTTGGTTGTAACTAGATATTTGTTCTATAAAGTAAAGTACAATATTATATACAGACTACAGGAAAACAGTTGGGTGTAAAGTCTGGAAATCTTTTGTACAACAACTGTGAGGCAAAGCGCCTTATGTCTAAATAATTGCACCATATGTCGTTGAAAAAAATGTCTTACTCCTTCGAAAATATCTTAGCGCCAAATAAAAGCCATAAAATTGTAATTTGCTGATCTAGTTTGACTATTAAATTCTAAACTTTTGTTTCTACATTTTTTTTAATAAGAACAACAAACTTAACATAAGAACGGTGAGGCTCAAATAACCTGAAAAATAAGAACAAATTAAGAACAATCTGAGGCTGAAATGAAATTTTAAGGAAAGATGGAAAAAAAACCTTTTACATTATAACAATTCTGAAACGCAGCAAGCAATCGCACTTACTTATTTTAGTTCTACTGAAACTCCAACTGTAAGAAATATTGTGCTGTACAATATACATATATTGTCATATTTTCTTCGAAATTTGTACTGGGTTACCAAATGTATATATTGAAATTACGTAGTTTGGCGTATTATGGTTTATAAGAACAAATATTTTAAAGCAGATTTTGAGCCTCAACTGAAGTAGTGACAAAAATTAGAACATTGAGCCGGAGCAAAATTTTACTAATTCTTATTTTAAAAAAGTGTAGCAGTACATGCAGTTTTTTAAAAAAAATATGAACCAGTAACTTTTCGACTGAGGATGTGCTGTTCTTAACAGCCTATATATTTCAGCCTCAATTTGTTTTTTTAAATTGTTCTTATCTCCTGATGTTTAATTCCAAACAGCACTAAAGTTGTCGTTGTGGAGTAGTTATACCATAAGATTGCTTCAAAATTGAACAGATTCTAAACAAAACGTTTATGTTTCCATTTTTGGCTGCTTTTAAAAAATGAAAAAAGTGGTTAGACATTCTATTATGAACTCACGTGTACATCTTAATCTGTATGCAAGCTTAAGAATTTATTGTCAACATTGTCAAAATGTCAACCTGGTGATTTTTTTTTGCTTGTTCTTCATTTTTGGACAAATCTTAGCGCGACTGGGTGTTTTTATAAAATTTGTTCTTATAAAAAAAAGCCTGTAAAACATTTCTTATACAACGGTGATATCCCCTTCTGCTTGTGCAACAGGAAACAAAGTGCAACAAACAAGTACAGATCGTGTTTACCATTTAGCATTTAGCCCATTTCGGGCTGTATGTCGACTGATATATCGCCCCTGGGGGATTGTGGGTACTACTTCGAATTGACAAAATAATCCTGTACTGTAGAGATTCACATAGCCAGGCCATGTTTCAAAAATAAACTTATATAATGCAGAATACAGTGCACAAAATATAGCACCAGGCAAGATCTGAAAACATCTGACAGCTAGCCAGACAGTGTATAAACACAACGTCACAAGTATAATTAATGTGTTGGGGCATGGATCCAACCAAAGTTGTTAGAGTGGACTGTTTGGGAAACCTGGCAAACTACCATAAAGAGTACGATGTTTCATAGTTATTTCATGTTATCTGCACGGTCACGGTTAGGATCTTTTGTTCTAGTTGTGATGCTTCATTAGTCCATTAGCTGCTAGCTCATTTACATTTAAAAGCCTTTTGTTATTAATTTGTATATACACGGTCAACGACATATCTCAATAGGGAAAAGGAGAACAATAACATATAACAAAGAAAGTCATCAAGTTTCCTGTGCCCCAACAAATCAATTTGGTTTGCTGGCCTAATAAATAAATGGTTGATGTACTACATTGAAGTTTTAATTTTAAAATTTGCAACTTAATCAATATGAAGTTTGGAATAATCTATAAGATTGTTATGTCAAATCGTATTTTAACTTGTCCGTGAATGACTGTGTGGTCAGTTCAGTTGGTATCCGGGTATCAAGGTTATACAGCCTTGCATGAGCATCAGAAACAGTTTGCGCAAGATTCAAGGCAAAATTCAACACCTCCAAAATTAAACTGAAAATTCACTAATCTATTTCCTGAGCTAACAAAGCGCGAACATCTACAACGGGCACAATGAATTGAATGCGATACTACAAACCATTTGTGATTTGAAATGAATATTCAAAACTAGAGTACTAGTATTGAAACTTCTACTTTGTAAGCTAACAACGCATGTGTTTGAAAATGAAATGGACTAGTGTACTCGTTGCCTTAATGTTACTTTCAAGCTATGCTACTTTTGATATAAACAATAACCTCGAAACAACTATATATAGTGATATAGCGGATAGTTTCTATGTTCGTTTCATAAGAATAGTACATTGACTAACCTTCGCCACAGAAATTTTGCAGCTCCCTTTTTTGTTTCTCTGCCATTATGGAAAATATTTAAATCATAAAAAACAGCAAGAATTTCTGTAAATGTTTTATAAAATCAAGCTAGGAATCCTGCTTCATTAGTAGAGAAAAACTTTTTTTAGTAGCCGACGTTATCCATCCTGCTTAGGTGAAAACGTTCTATCCGATTTCTCCCATCCATCTGTATCTAGTTTTTATCCTCCAAACTGTTACATATTGATTCTTTTGTTTTAGATGGAAAATATTTCCTAAACCCTGACACAATTAAGGCGTGGATAAAAGCTAGCGAAGTGTTAATGTACCATGAAAGGTCACCTGCCCGCTGTAAAAAAATGTTTGGTCTTTGCGGGTTATGCAAGCAGTTAGCCTTGTATACAAGAGTTTGACTCCTTTTAAACCAACTCATAACTGTCAGTGACTAAAGTAACTTCTTTAGGCGATCGTTCTTTTCTAAAAATACCGCATGTAAAGAGAAATGAAGCTTATTTTGTAACTAGAAAGTAAAGAAATTGAGCTCAGAACATATGACACAAAAGCAAAACCGTTCAGGAGATAGCGCATTTTCGTCCTTAGAGCCCATTGTTTTTCTTAGCGGTTGGCGCCCGGACACGACAAAACAAGTTTTCTTGTGCAAGGCCTCCGTCATCTAAGAAGACTGGAGAGAGAGATCAACTCGTTTTCAGGACTTCTCCCTTGGCTTCTAGGTTTCGGGCGGGAAGAGGTTCCTAACTTCTTGATTTTGGTCGGTTCTTTTTTATTTGAATTTAGAAAATATATAATTTTTCCAAATATGTGTGAAAGTTACTTGCAACAAACAAATTTTTCTGCTTTAAGACCCGTTTGTAAACTTTGCCCTGAATCAAAATATAATTGTCACGTAATAAAGAAATTCACTATAAAAGGTATAAAAACTGATAGAACCATTTGTGTCAAAAAGTGGAATTTCTTGTGTTTCTTCAACCTGAAGTAATGTGCAAGGGATAAGTTGCAATTTTTCTGAACATGACTGATCATGACTCCATTGAGAACTGATCAATGAGTAAGCTTTTGTTTAGTCTGCGGTGAAATGTTGTGTTACGTTGCGATAGCAAAATACAAATACCTCAACAACTATACACGTAGAAAATGTGGATACAAATTACACCCTTTGTTTTATTATATAACCAGTAAGTTTTGCCAAAGCTCATTGTTCTTAATTTTTTGGCTCTTTCAGCCTCAATTTGTTCTTTTAAAATGTAATTGTTCTTATTTTTGTGTGCGTTTGAAATTATAAACTGAATATCGAAACAAAAAGACAAGGCTTTGAAAAACAGTTCTGATCGTCTAAGGAACATAATAGATGGGAAATGGAATTCTGTGTTTTTACTGTGCACATATAGCGAACGTTAACAAGCCAGTAAAGTTTCAAATAGAAAAATTTTCACTTTTATTCAGCCTCAGCCTGATCTTGCTCTTAAATTGTTTTTAATTTTCAGCCAATCTGAGCCTCATTGTTCTTATAAAGTTGTTCTTATAAAAAAGCGTGTACTTTTTGTATACTAACCCAATATTTGTGTTCAAATATGAATAATATAAAACAAATGTGAATTTATTTGCGCGCGTACTGCACGCAAAATTTCTCAATCTTTTTACTTGATTTTAAAACCATTTGCTCATTGGCTTTGACTCATTTTGCTTTTCAAAACGTTTAACTGACCTCAATTACACAGCCCATGATTACAACAGAATTTTTCTTCCTGTTTTAGCTGGTAGAAAATTTGTTAGAATTTGGAGCATCAATAGTTTCCCAAATCCAGTAGGTAGAACAACGCACAGTAGCTCCGTCTTACTCGAAAGGTTTTTGATTTAAAGTTTGGAAAGTTTGTACAATCCAATAAAACCTATATAAGTTGTCAAAGCACTTCAAATAATCCGGTTGCTATTTTAAATAGTACTCATGCTAATGAATTTTTATGCTAATTTATTACATCTCTTATTTATTACATCTACAATTTATGGCCAAGGTCACTCTCCCGCCCAGGCTTACCAGAGTACAGGTGGTATGTGCATTCTACCGTTTTTACACCAGGAAGAAGTCCTGCATGGGAACGAGATTAAGTAAAAAGATACCTTTAGCAAAATTTTCATAGCCAATCAGAGATCTTTTTAAGGTTACGGTACACTCTGAAATGCAAAAAGTTATTAAATTATATTTTTTGATAGAAAAGGATTGTCCTAAAGGCAGCTTTTAAAGTAAAAAAAAAATCTTATCAAATGATACTTTGGCTCTTGAGATATTTTAAGTGAAGCTATTACCGTAAGTAAACAAACAAGTTAAATGGCGGTGTGCGGCTATATAAAAAGTTACAACTCAATTAGATTTTTACCTTTCGCATAATGATAGTTTATATCATGAACTCCAAAACGATGTCAGGAAATTCAATTTAGTTTTCTTTTTATAAAGTCAGTTCAGGGGCGGATCCAGGATTTTTGTAGAGGGAGGGGGGGTGGCTAGACACCCAATCCACACCCCCCCCCCCTTCCTCCTCCCCCTCCTAAATCCGCCACTGCAGTTCGAAGCATTTTCGTCTTCGGCATGTAAAATTCTGCTGAGTCACCTCTAAACATTTAATATCGTATGCTATCGAAAATCCCCAACACTGTTTTAGAATTTAAGTTAAACTAATTTTCCAACAACAAAAAAAATTCTAAAAATTAAAATCTCGAGCTCGATTATTTGGAACTCCGCAAAGGAAAACTTTTCAGTCGAAATTAACGAGGCCACCTTCACTTACGAAATACTTTAAAAAAAACAATTTAAACTATAATTTAGAGAACTTTACAATCATTTCCATAGTTTATAGGTTAAAGGGTATGTGGCGTAAAACAAAGAAGATATATATAAGTTATAATCTGAAAACGTTGCTCAAAGTGTACTGTAACCTTAAACGAAGCCAAGGGTTTAAAATTAAAAAAATGTTTAAGAAGGAATGATTCTCCCCGGTAACCAAGTTTGGCAGTGTGCTGTCGCGCATTTCCCCATTAGCCCGCAAGTTTTATGAAAGGCTGTCTTTCATGTGGCGTACGTTTTGAATAATATCGATTAATTAAATTAAATTCAATAGTTGAATCAATTAAAGTTTGGATGAAACTAAAAATTGTGGAAGACACTAAATTGATATATAGAAGTCTATAAACATTTGTCCAATGTTCTGTCAAATATTTTGCCATTATCAGCAGTTAAAGACAAATGACACGCAACCACAGTTTCTTTTTGGACAATATTTATTGATATCTTTTTTCCATTTCATAAGTTACTTGGCTATAATTTATAAATTGACATGACATCCCCGAATCTATTTATGATTCCAGAGTTTTTTCAAAATTTCAGTAACATTTGGAAAACATTTCATTCTGAATAAGAAAATGCGAATTTTACTTGTAAAGCTGTCAAAATATTAAAATTATCGTTCCCAAACAAGCCATGTCCCTCTATCATCAACACAATCTGTGAACGAAGCTTCTCCTGTTATGTTTGCCTTGAGGTAGAGTGCTTCGAAACCTGGAGGTGAATCTGCAAGCTGAATCCGTTTTAAATAGGCACCTTGAGGTAAAGAGGAGTCCTGGTGACAAATGGATGAAGTGCGGAATAGAGCTGGATCCGTCTGTGGCAACAAAGCGTCATATCAGATACAGTAATAAAAATATATATTTTAAAAAACGCCCGGAGCGTCTATTAAATTTCGGGAGTCTTAGGGGGATTTTTAAAACAGAATTGAGGATAAAAAAAGGGCTGGACTGCCAACCAATGACTGCTAAGCAAAACTCGCTATGGTGCTAACCTATAGTCTAACGGACTCAATAAAAGCAACAAAAACCTACTAGATTTTTTTTCACGCGCTAGGAAAAACGTTAACAAGCCAAGTAACCCATCTCCGGTTTTTGTAGTGCAGATGAGAGTCTTTAATTCTCCCTGGATAGGACATGTACACTAATTTATCGAAGGTTAGCTCCCAGCAGACCCTGGTGCTCTGGAAGTCCGCTAGGCGGTAAATTCGAATCTCGGCAAAATGCCGAGATCGAACTGGATACCTTAATTATGGTCAGAAAGCAAAGATCTTGCCAAAATTGGTATACATTCTTTTTAGACTAGGAAGTTAAAAGTGTACTGGTTCTTATAAATAGAAGTGTGTACTTTTTTCTCAAGTGCGTTATAAAGAAAGAAAGAGAAAAATGAGTCCTTCAAATTGTTCTCCTAAAATTTTCATGTATTTTATTCTAATTGCAAACAATGTTGCACTATACTATTTACATGATTTTGTGCTGTAATGTAACAAAATAAAGTTCTCCGCCATTCCTCGGCCTCGGGTGCGTTCTTAGAATGTTCTTAAATTTTGGTTGATTTTCAGCCTGACGTTCTTATAAAACAAGTTCCTATAAAAAAAGAGCGTAATTCAAACAGTTGTTGTAAATCATAAGAAAATTTCAATTGAACTTATTATATCGTGCTTTCGAAAAAAGTATAATTACTTACTTTCACTTCAAGCCTTGAGTCTGTATTTCCCAGAGCGTAGTTTTGGTATCCGGACAGCTTGATTTTATGGCTAAGAACGCCGCACCTCACGTCTTCGTTACTAAAGACAAATTCTATAAGAATATGAAAATGTGTTTCAGTATACTTAGATAGTCGGCTGCATTTATAAAACTTTTCTTTTTTAGGCTATTCCTTCTTGTAAACGGCACAGAAGTTTGAATTAACGAGTCAGAAAGATGACAAGAACTTGTTTTTGTTAAATTATTTTACTTATAAGCTTTTTACTTGTACCTTTTGCATTGGGTACACCTAAGACACTTTTAAAAATTTTTCAAAATGTTTTGGGACTAACAGACGCGAATACAGTGGAGGAAATTCTAAAATTATATAGGCCACAAAACCTTAATTGTCGATAATTTCATTCTAATTTATTTATTTGATAAGATATCTTTTTTTTAACAATCTTGGATTTTTTAAAACTTGAAGGTGCTTTTAAAGGAAATAGTAATAAAAAAAAAGATTGTGAGAAGATACATCTTCTTAATTTTTGTGGATTTTTAATTTAAAAGCCAAAGAATTTTTTGTTTGTTTCAATTCCGTCAACAATTGATAATACTTCTAATTGAAAAAAAACTAACGTTAGAAATAATTCTATTTTAATAATAAAGTAATACAAATACACTGTAGTAAAACATGAATATTGTATTTTTTTTTAAAAAAAAAGCCTTACGTAAACATATGGTATGTCTCGATCACACAAGAAAGTGCTCAAAATCAATGGGTTTTTAAGGTATAAAGCTGAGGTTATATAAATTCTGTGCACAATTCGGATATATAGAAATCAGAAAGATCTGCATTTCTGAGTTTGAACTTGTTAGATATATGTATATATTATTATTCTTTTTCAGTTTTTAGGCTGGGTTTTTCACACCCAAATTTAGGCGGAATTTTCTATGCACAATTCGCATATAGAAATCAGAAAGGATCTGTTCAGTTGAGTTTGAAATTGTTATTACTATATGTATATTATTATTTTCTTAATTTTTTTAGGCTGAGCAACTATGATATGTAATTAATTTTGCTCTGAAAAAATAATATTAAAATATCTTTTTCTTATTGTAAAATTTTTATCCTAAACTCAGTAAAACTCTTTTGGTCAACTGCTATATTCAGTGAAGTTTTTTTTTAAATTATCCGAACGAAGCTGTTGTGTATTGGTATTTCGTTGTATATCTCTTGAAAATCCAACTATCTTATTTTAGATAAAAATTATAATTATAACATAATATGGACCACTCACTTGTATTTGAGTCACTCCGGTTACCATCAAATGATAATCGAAAAGAGGAACCATCCACGTGGAATTTAAGATAACTATTAGCGATCCCTGCCTCGCTTCGCATGTATGAACGAATTCTGCGTATGTAGGAACCCTTTGCACTTCCATTGTGCATCCAGCTGGCAACGATAAACCAAACCTACGATTGCAATAAGCGGTGTATTTAGATACCTGTACAAGTAAATATTGATGACGAAAAACCTAGTAAAAAGTTAATTTTTTTCATAAGCAAGAAAACTTCAAATCTTCAAACTTACTGCTATTATCAGTAATCTCTTCATCATTTTGTTTGGACTTAGTTTCTTCTGTTAAGCTTCAATCCTCTTGCCTTATATCCTTAGTCAGCCGTAATTCAAAGATGTGTGAAGAAAAATATTGCAACGTTTTTATTTTATAGCGTTCGAAAAATAAAAGAATTCCACATAGCTTCAAAACTAACTTCCTAAAATTAGAATCGAAAAGTTTAATAATACATATCTCCAACTCAATGAATACAGTTTAAGAATTGCATGATATCCCGACAAAGGCGACATACTTGCGAAAGTATAAACCAATGAACTAAAAGAAAAATAAATAGATCTTTTTTTAAAATCTAATATGCTATTTTTTTTTTGCTTAACAAAGCTACAACATAGATAGAAGAAAATATTTAGTGACGAATGATGGGGATTTTTGTTGCCATAATATGTTGTAATTTTAGCTCCTTTATTGCTGACGCTAGCTAGTCAGGTTTTCAAAAAAGTATTTGAGCTAGCTTGATAAATCCAACAAATCACTAACTTAAATTATTTTACATTTCATTCTATACGTATTTCTGCTTTCTCTAAGAAAACTTGGTTTTCGCCCTATGCGGCTTTTTTTTTTATTTTAAGTGCGTTGGCGGTAAGCGATGCACGTGGTTAGATCACGTGATGCTCAGTTCGTTTTTAAAAAAAGTATTTGAGTATAAAAGAAAGAAATCTTTGTGAAAATTGACGTTTAAGTTCCGTTTAGCGGGGATTTACGATGCATATAACGTTTAGTGCTCAAAGCACGCTTTGAGGTACACCATAAACAGTGACGTAATAACAGCTTTAAATCATCCAATCTGGCAATCAGCAATTAATATATTCACTCAGGGACTGATAACTCGATCACATTCTCAATTTATTCTTACTGCGGAAGAAACATTTGTAAAGGTATTGGCTGGTTATAAGTAGTCTTTGCCAACTTGTTTTTGAATGTTAAGTTAAATAGTTTTTAAAAAATCAAACATGTTACAAAGTGTTGGCAAACATTTTGAATCAATAAAATCATCAGTTATAATAATATTAATAAAACATGTTCCCCGTGCCTTCATATCCTGGTGCAACCCGAGGCAATTGTTTGGGAGATATCGAATACAGATCAGTGAAAACTCGAGACGCAGTCAATTCTAGCAAATTTTGCCAAAGTTTTCACCAGGCTATGAAGCGAGTACTAGTATGTATACTTAAATTCTTTCATGAAACTGTAAATTCTCACAACTTGGAGACAACCAATCATATTTTCGTGCTTCATAGCGCTACAAAAACACACCAATCAAAAGGCACGTACTATCCATATCATTTCATTAATGAGAAGCGCAGCCAGCGAACTTTAAATAGTTGAAGACGAGAGGATTATGACGGCCAACTTTGGCTTGGAACGGTTAAAGACTTATTTGTTAAGAAATGGTATTTGATGGCCACTGAAAATATTGCTTCATTTGTTTTTCAAGTTTTATGAATTGGCAACTAGCCTAGTGAAACATATATCTCAGTAAGTTTTTGTTTTAAAACAAAATTGATAGGTGGTCAGTTAAAACACATGATCATCTCTTCCACACCAAATATTCACCGTCTTAGATATATTATAGAAACTAATATACTAGTAGTAATAGAGTGTCTCCTTGAAACTAAACACATTATCTACTATGAATAAGTAGTTTATTTTTTGCATATTTTCTCATGATTCCTCATACTGGCAATAAAATTAGAGTGCTACTTTAGCGACAAAAAAGCAGATCTTAGTTATTATAGTAAATTACTTTGTACAATTTTATTGACGGAAAAACAAAAATTATCCTGCAGATTGGCGTTTTCGAGCCTAGTAAAATGTACTTGCTCTACGAACAAGAGATGATGGGAGGCCCCGAATCTCTTATCTTCTTTTCATTGATTATCATCTCTCGTAGACCCCCTCTTTTCCCTTTTGAGCTCGCTACGCGGGATATAAATATCGGTTAGACGCTGTTACCCTATTAACTGCCGCTCTTGAATAAGTGCCGCACTTCTAACAAAAAGGATATAATACTGATATTTAATTACCACTCTTTAATAATGTGAACAGGTTTTCACGCGATTGCAAAAGTTTATTGAAGTTTGGAACCATATATTTTGTGTTCTGGTATTACGTACGTAGCGCGTCCAGCGGTTCTGTATTTTAGAGGCTATAGAAAGTGCCATATTTTGTTGATAAAACCAATTTGCCTAAAAGTGATTTGTGAATATGAAGGTATAGAATCTTCATTCTCGCTTTTCCCAATACTAGTGTTTTATTTACCAAAACAACCGACATTCACTTTCGCGTGCTCTGATTGGCTCTCGTAACTCGCGATATCCAAGACTATTAGTTGGTTTTGAGATGGAAGTTAAAGTGACAGGGAAGTCCCATGATAATTATATTGATTCTTTCTAAATAATGCGCATTTTCATCCATTATTTTGGTAAATAGTAAAGCAATTACCCCCCTTAGGATCAGTGCCTAGCGCTAGATGTGTACCTCGCAATCAACCCTTCGCGTCTCAGTCTCAAAATATATCCACCACTATTCATCACTTCCATGTTCTAGTGTCAAGGCGTTTTCACGAACCGACTTATTTTTAGTTCAGTTCTCGCGAATTCAGACCAATCACATGTATCCATACTTAATCAATGACGTCACTGTAAATTTGTATGAATTGTCTGATTCCTCAGGGACCAGAACTTATATTGAAATGTCCCGCGAATAGAGATCTAAAAATAAACCAGTCCGTGAAAACGCCGTGACATAAGTCTA
>JAOBAY020064391.1:0-12481 GCA_025331085.2 Zoanthus sociatus
ACATGTTACTGATCATTTTTTGATGGCACTTTACAAAAAGAATGACCTTATATTTGTGGGACAAAAATATATATGGCTAGCTAGTTAAATATTTGTGTGGTTCAGCTGGTTCTGTGAAAACAAGACACCAAAATGTGCAACTTTTCTAAGCTAGCTAGCTAAACTAATCCTTTAGTTTAGCTAGCTAGCTAGCTTAGAAAAGTTGCACATTTATCAGTGTGTTTCTTAAGGCCGGTACACCGGTAAATTGTACCGACGTTCCCCGACGGCTGTACCGGTTTTTTGCAACTCAAAAGTTCAAAATAATGTCCCCAGACCTCTCTAGATAATTGAGCATTGGGTGCTTGATGACCTCATACCCACTCCAGGTGTACCTGCTTTCCTGTTTAGTGTATCCCCCTTCCCAAGCCTTAAGAAACACACTGTATTTATGAGCCTAGCGGCCCATTGAGCCAGCACTTATCTCTGGTTTCTGTAGTGTCAAGCGGATAAGAGTCTTTGACTCCCCCTGGACGGGACACTAATCCTTCGCAGGTTAGCTCCCAGCAGATGCTGGTACTCATTTACCTACCCCGGAAAGGTGGAAAGCTGAGTTGGCTTAGGCGGAAATGATGGTCACATAAATATTTAAATCTCGGCAAACTTCCGGGATCGAACTGGGGACCTTGTGGTTGGAAAGCAGAGATGTTACCAACTGCGCCAACCATGTCCGCAATTTTTCTACTGGTCAAAATTTTTACTTGTACCAGTTAAATGTAGCCTAAATGTCAGCTAGTACTGTAACTCATTGTTACTTCTTAGTGTATTGTCAGATCAGTCTTGAGTTGTAATGGTTATTTCATAGTAGTTTGTTCACAATTTTAAGTTACAATATTTTGAAAGTATGTCTAATGAGAATTTTTTTTAGGGACAATCTATTGAATGCTCAAGAGTCCTATATGAAAGGCTTGTGCGGAGGTTTCCTAATGCTGGTCGATACTGGAGATTATACATTGAGCAATAGGTTTTTGAATTTAGTCTGTACAGATTTTTAAATATAGTACTTAGAATTTAAGCCATTTATCCACATTCTAAAGAAACATTTTTTAGTGTCATTACTCTAAGGTCCTGAATAAGCAAGGGTGTTAATGTGGTAATATATATATATATATATATATATAGTATTACAAATTAAAGGGGGTTGGTTAGAAAGCTCAGAAAATCAGTGAGAGATTTTGAGGGGGGAGGGGTACTGTAGTTTGGACAGACTAACAAATCTGTGCAAATGTGATGGAGGCCTTTGCTATCGCATGTGATTTGAAACCAATGTAATTTGGTTTATAGTGTATTTCATAAGCCAATTATTTACCTAGTTCGTTCTTTTCAGCTGAGGAAGACTTTTAATTTGTCCTTATTCTTCTCATAGTACTACATTATGTACTTCTGGTGGAATTTATACGACACCAGACGTAACATATTAGTGTGCTCATGCCAGACTAATCACAGCAATGAGTGGGCCCAGTGTTTGGAAGGTTGTGGGCTCGAATCCCGTCATGAGCTCAGAATTTTTTTCTGAGTAGTATTGGTTTGAAAAATAAGACACTTCAAAGCAGAAGTTATTTATTTGTAATGAGTGGGAAGAGATGGGTGTAGTAAAAACTAATTATTTTGGGGTAGAAGTGCTTATTTGGGACCAAAGAGTAGTAATGACAAACTTTTATGAACTAATAGTATGAGGTTTATGACCGGCCTGAACAAATTGTTTGGTTGCACCGAACATGAAATTTTAAAATAAATAATTAATGTGTGTATTCAACTGAACTGATTAAAATTACAGGTTTAGGTCGTTGTTGTGTTTTTTTCTGACCTCTCGTGTGTTTTTTTTATTACACGTGGGGGAGAATAAAAATGGGTTCTATATTATCGAGTGTTTGTGGTATTTTGTTCACTCTAATGACAGTTAATGTTAAACATTTTTTTCTTCTCTTCATAATACTGTACCTCTTGAATTAAGAGTCCTTGTGGCTAAGGGACTTTGTAATATGATCTTGTAGAGTTTAAAAGCCGTTAGCAATAGCTGGCAAGCAGCATTGCTGCTGGAATAATTTAATTATTTTTTATGCTTCATTAAATTCCATTCTCACGATTTCCTTGTTATTTTTTAAAGTGATTGGGAAGTGGGAATTTTTTTGTTTATCAACTATATTTATTTTTTTATTAATAAATAATAATGATATTAAATAAAAAGTTTATTTAGATGTCAAATGTTCTAGCTGGCCAAAGGCCAGATAACATCTTTACTACTCTAAGGTGGATGGAGACATTTCACATTGACAAACACACACAAATATACACAGATGTGTCTCCAAGGGCCTGCGGTTACTTGTTTCATTTCTTGATGAGTGCTTCCTGTGGAGATGAGTGCTACAGGCATTTTTCTCATGCCGAGTTTGTGTATTTATTCTTGATGGGCCTCCTGTGTTCTGCATGGTGGTCCTGAGTACTTCTGATAACTTATATTACTGAGGCCTATCTCAATCTTGTTAATGGGCGATAGATGACGCTCTGAACACAAAAATGGCTAATGTAAGCATCAAAACATTTTTCGTACAATAACTGTAATTTTTTTGATTTTGTTGTGCCATTCAGGCCTTAAATTTTATACAGTAATAAAACACTTTTTTAAAAGAAGTGTTTATAATATAAATTATATTTTTTAAAAATTGCTTTATAATTATAAAATTGCTAGGTATGAATGGTGCAAACAGGATCAAATAATGATATTTTTACAGCCTACGAAGTTTTTGTTAATCTTTTATAAGGAAGGATGGTCCAAATTTTCTAGGAGGGCCCTCATTGGTGTTTCTTTTTTGTTAAGTTTTCATTTCCACATCACTATAACTTTAGATTTAATATTGGCCTTTCAATGGGTTGGAGACTGTGCTGCTGTGGGACATTTTAAGTCTGCTGAGTTTTACTGTTTTGAGCACTCGTTGCTAAAGAAATGATCCATATTTTGATGTTTAAATCTAAGCCAGAAAATTTACAGATTGAGATAATTCTTGCAAAAAATGTTGTCTTAACCCTTGTCCTGCTAAAAACAATTTCATATAAAGTAAAATTGTCTTAACTTTTGAACCTGTTGATTAAACCTTATTAAATGACCATTCATTTTCTTTGTTTTTGTAAGTATAAGCTAGAAATGTCTATGGTTTTGACTAGTTCTGAAGTTTTTCTTTTTTAAGAAAACTAAAATTTTTGACTTTAAAAAATCTAGCATGTAAAGGGTTAATGCCCATATTAGGGACTTTTTTTAGTACCATCTGAACTTGTACTTGAGGTAAATTAGGGAGGATGGTCCAAATTTTCCAGGAGGGTCTCCACTGGTATTTCTCTTTTTGTTGAGTATTTATTTCCACATCACTGTAATAATAATTCATTAATTTAATAATGGCCTTTCAGTGGGTAAGGGACTGTGCTGCTTTGCGACGTTTTAAGTCTGCTGAGATCAACTATTTTGAGTTCTCATTGGTAAAGAAATGACCTGAATTTTGTTGTTTAAATCTGAGCCAGAAAAATGGTTAAATTTCATGTTAATGTTAGTTCCGTTTTTATTGGTACTGCAATTTTTGTAGAAAGCAAAACTTTAACTTTTAAAATAAACAGTGAACAAAGTTTCAAATATTTATAAACATAGTGTCTGTCTCTATTTTACAAGGTGCCACATAATTTTGATCTCTCTTTCCATTTTAATATCGCATGTCTTTTATGGCTGCAGCACTCTTGGCAAACATCAATTTTATTTAATAAGAGTTAAAAAGTTCTAATTTAAAAAAAATGAGTTGAAAAATTATTCAGATGTGGCATTTTGGGAGACTTTCCATGGTTTGATCTATAAAGTTGGAAAAAGAGGGCTTAAACTGAACCAAATAAAAAAAATTGTCTTTGTTTAAAATTTAAATGCTATGGCACTAGAGGGAAGTTTTTTGGACAGATTTTAGCTTGTATGATTTAATGAATTTTTTATTTGGTTCTAATACCAAAATGTATGAAAGAAAGAAAATTAGATTGGGACTGTTGGATTGTTTAATTGGTACCTGTGCAGGGTTTTCAATAAGAATGAAATGAGATGAATTTGAAATTTGAGGCGGCTCAGCTACATTTTTTTTCTTCTTTTTGGCAAGACTTCCGTATAATCAGGCGATTTTATTGATTTAAAGTGGCAAATTTTCGCTGGGTGCTGGCTCTAATTGAAAACCCTGCCTGTGTGTACACAGAGTGTACACAGAATGTACCCCTTACTGTTTCATTATGCAGCACTAAAGTTTGAATAACTAACTTTGTCCTTAGTCATAGAAGTCGTACTTTACTGCCTCCTATCACAGGCAAACCAGACAAAGAATCAGTATGAACTCAAAATACAGTATTTGTATGGAATCAATGATGAAGTAAAATCGCATATTTAATTTTTAATAAATCTTGACTAAAGAAGAAAAGGAATCTTTTCTCGTACTAGTAATGGAAAGATCAACAAGGTCTTTTAAAATGCCTGAAAAAAAAACCATCTACAAAGGCTCAACAGACTACCATAAACAACATCTGATCAAGGTTAGTTAAATTTGTGGTTTTACTTCGTTATTGATTACATATAGATAATGTATGTTGAGTTCACACTGAGTTTTTGCTGTATTGCCTGTGCTTCTTTCTGCATTGTTTTGTTTGCTTCATTTGGGGTAACATAATTTTATTCTTTTTAATTCTTTGTTCAAAAAGAGTTGACTAGATTAAACAGACCACAGAACTTCAGGATCAATACCCTACTCTTAACTATGGATGTATGTGGGTTCCTTTAAGTCCCACAATAGAGGGTCGAGAGACTTGGCCTATAGTTTAATGTTTTTATCCGAAAGAAAGGTCTAACCATTTGCAGATGTTCGGGCAAAGGCATGGCACTTTCTTCTCAATTTTTTTAAAACCCCGAGTGTTGGTCCGGCCAGGAATTGAAACAGAGCCTCCTTCATAGTAGATCAATGCCTTACTAACCAGTGTAATTTAGAGAATGATTAATAATTACATTCTAAAAATATATTTTGTAATATTTTGAAAACTCAGTAAAAACATAGGAAAGTATATGCCTTTACTTCTCATACAATTTGAAAACAAACAGTTTTCAAGCTGAATGAATTGCAAACAAGGAAATTTAGCCACCATGGTCAATAACTTTAAGGAGATTGTTTCTTGCTGTTTGCATCCTTACCTAAATTCATGTAAATACTAAAACAAATCGGCACAAAAGGTGGCCGGAATCCATCTCTTTTGCACCTGGCTCAAAGAAACCTTATTTTCCATGAACTTGTTTTGAAGTGGTTAGAAAATGTCAAATATTTAATTTACAATTGTTCAATCAACACTTGTAAAATGTAAGTTTTTGAATTTTTAGGTTTGTTGAAAATGCATCTAAATTTGTTAATATTTTTTTGAAAATTTATTTGTGTATATTTATTAAAAACTTATTAAAGGGGGTTTTGCTGCCATTGCCCTCCAGCTCTATTGGGTCTGCAATAGATAATTTATGCAGGATCCACCATAATACTAGAATACAAGAATGAGTACTGGTGAATATTTTTTTGTCTTGCATGTTTTACCTTTATCAGCAGACATTCCTTCTTTTACATTCCAGTATGGTGGATTGTTTAGCATGAGGTTACTGATTCACAAGTATGGTTTTTTATAAGTGTTTACTGTAGTTTTGTAGTTTCTTGTTCATTTGTTTGAGCAATAAACTTGGTAAGATAGCTTTGCAATATATATTTTTTTGCGATAATGTAATGTAAATGAAGAGATCAGAAGAAGATGTGGGTGAAGAACCTTGAACACAGATTAAGGAAAATGAGGTTGAGATGGTTTGGTCTTGTAAAACATAGGAATTAGAATAGCATACTTTGGAGAGCAGTAGAGGTGGAAGGTAGAAGGGTAGTAGGTATGCCAAAGAAGACCTGGAGTTAAGGCAGTGGAAGAAGGTATGAGGAAGTTGAACATCGCAGAAGATATGGCAGAGGATAGAAAACAGTGGAATGCAACCCATTTCATGTTAGACTGCAAAACAGTCTCTTCCTTTGCCAGGAGATGGGAAGAGGAAATAGACGTGTGAAAGGGAGCAAAAAGCTTGTCCCCATTCCTTTATGCTCCTGTCCATGCACCATTTCCTCTTCCCAGGTTCCCATTTGATGAACGTGCCTGGATTTTTGATCTCCTGGCAAAGGAAGAGACTGTTTTGCAGTCTAATATCGTGTCCAACCCCATGAGTGGGAAATTAGGGACATTAAACAAAAATTATGATTATGCTAATGTATTCTAAATGTCTGAACCTTGAGAAGCTTCACCAAAGACTTGAGCCTTGTTCTGTAATCCTGACTTGGCTTGCTGTCCTTACCAGATTGGTAAATAGAGTTGGATCCAGCATCTGCTTGAATGTTACCTGGGGTAGATTAGTGTCCTGGGTGACAGTTCTTTTCTGTGATAATAACCCATACTGTCATCCATTTATCATTGGTCCTGTTATCAACTTGATGTCTGTTCAAATTTGGCTTGTTCTAAGCTAAATCACTAACAAAGGGGAGATGGGATTGTGTACATAGTAATATCATTCACAGTATGCTCACCTTTATCATCATCATCCTTTAGTCCTGGATGGAGCATAGGCCATCAACAATGTGCTTCCATTGGACACGGTTTTGGGCCATTTTTTTCTAGTTTTGTAAAGTTATAAACCTCTGCCACCATTCCTGCCTTCATTGCTAGTGTAGACTGATATTTAAGCCATGGCTGTCATGTTAATACCAACCTGTCTTTGGGAGTACTCTGGACATTCAGATTTTCCCAGTTCTGAAAAATTGATTTTTGTCAAGTTCCATACAGACTTTGGAGTAGAGTACTATGTTGTGCTAATTGTATGATGCTCCAAACTCTGTAACCACCCATAGTTGCTAGATTTTATTTAAGAACTTTATTTATGAATGGATTCTGCACACTGACCTGCTGAAATTGATTCATACTGGTGCCAGTATTAAAAAAGGTATCGTGGAATAAGCTCTTTGCAGGTGGGGGTCACATGACCACAGCTACCTCAAATCAATCAGCTATGACAAAATGACATCCAAAAATCAAAAGAACAGTTTAACATGATTCTATATTCAATTTATTTTTAAAGTTCTTAGTAATGATACTTAAAATCATCCCTTAATTATTTTCAACCTCTTTCTCTCGTAACTAGTTAATTTAAGTTAGGTGTGGTTGTGTGACCTCTAACTGCAAAGGGCCTATTGCACCTGTGTAGATTTGTTCCTTGAAACAAAACTTTAACTTTGCATACTTTGGAGTTTTGTAATTTCATCACATTCATTGTTATAATACAATACAAGAAAAAATGGTGGGCTGAATTGAAGGGTTTAGTGCAAAAACATAGCAAGTATTTCCACATCAGCTTCGATGTTCTCCAAAAGTTTTCAGTTTTTGGCTGTAGCACAACTTAAACCTAGCTAGCTTCTGTATTGTTGATAAAGTGTATACTGTCATCATTTGTGGGTTTTTTGTAGGTGTAAAATGTCCTTAATATTGTAATGGTGATCTGAAAAAAAATTTTGATTAACATTTTTCATTGTGTCATTTGCGTTTGGAGTAAAATAGATTCCAGATTTATTTTAACCAAGTTATGGGAGGCTGGTGACTACGTTGTTATTTTCTGGTTCATGACGTCAAGAGTCGAATTTAGTTGTGGAATCTGTCCCAGTTTCTAAATGTCTATCCAATTTACGTAGCTATGATGCACTTCGCTACGATATTTTAAAAGAAAATGGAACAGATATTTACAAACAGTACTGGTTTCTAACAACTTAAATACGCTTTTGATGTCATTGACCAGAAAATAATAGATGGTATTTACCACCTACTCATTGCTCGGTCAAGGTGAAACTGGAAGTGATTTTCCAAAACGTTTAAAGTTAATGCAAATTACTTCTCGAAGAAAAATGCTAATCTTTGATTTTAATAAATTTCATCATTCTAGGAAATGAAACAACATTTTAAAAAGCGGTAATATCATTTGTAGAACAGTAATTATTTAAGAAATAAAGTATGTTTTCCATGCCTTCATAGTCAGTGAAAACCAAGGTTAATGTTTGGGAGAATTCGAGAGCAGATTAGGCCACAGTTTTCTATTTTTTAGGTTTACAGATTTTTTTTCTTGTAGGAGAGGGAAGAGGAAATAAAAATAAAAATAAAATTTCATTTTATATATTTTTTTTATTTTTGTTTAAAAAATATTAGGTAGGAGGAAATAAAAAAGGAGGGATAGTACTTGATAATTGAAAACCCAGCTTAATTAACACGCAGTGAAATGCCAGTATAAATCATGTTTATAATACTCTAGCCTTTTCAGACAAAATTCAACAATTGTTTACTGTGTTTTAATAAATTGACAAATATTAAATACATGTATACACCTTTTTTTATTCATAATACATTTAAAATTGGCATCTGAAAATAATTGGGTTGGAGGGAAAAAAATTCAAAATAAAAATGACAAATGAAAATTTTAATTTCATTTCAAAATCCGGAAATTTAGGTGCGGTGGATCCGTAAACCTAAAAAAAAAACTGTGGCCTTAGCTATAGCAAGAACCTGAGATGCAGTCAAGTGTTTTTTGCCTGCGTGAGAATTCTCACAAATTTTACAGAGATTTTCAACAGGATATGGAGGCACGGACAGCATGTTTTATTTCTTTTATATTACTGTTTTCAGTCTTACAAAGAGAAAGACAAGATACCAAACTGCATACTGTAAATTCTTGCAACATATGTGTACATATGTGGTTACTTTGCCCAAGTTTCATTAAAAGTATCGGAAAACATTTTTTCATCCTTAGCTTGGACCATTTCTTTTACTTCAACACTGAAGTTTTCTATGTTGATTAGAAATTAAATCTTATGATTTGTCCTAGTGTGTATTTGCTCTGGTTCTATCAAGTTTTTCATTTTAGTGGAATATGAGGCTGAAATGTGCAAGTCTCCTTTAATTTAATGGTTGGGAGACATCTTTGAGGCCTTCCAAGGCAATTTAGCAATGAGTGCTATCAGTCTGAAATTGCCAACAAGGTAGTGTGCACGACAAACGTGTTACAGAACATAGAACATAGGGCAGCGAGCCCTCCTAACCTCGATTTCATGCAAACTTTCATACATTTTCTTTTAAAATTTCGTATGAAATTGTGTTTTTAAAATCTTCATTACTACCACAATTTTTGTGATAAGAAAACCAATTTTTCGGTACTTACTAATTTTTACCTGCTCTTTCCATTTCTGCCATTTAAATCGCAGTAATATCAATTTTTAACTAACTCAAACAAGCGTGATATGGGTCTATACAGCTTAGTTAGAGAGCAATAGTGAAGCCACAGGTGTTGGGGGCAGGTCATATCTATACGAAGCTTATAGATTACTTCCTAGTGTCATGTACATGTATTTATCGGTGTATGTATTAGTCAAATCGGCAAATGCAGTAGGTCAACCCCTAATTTTCAATGGAAAATATACAACCCTGTACAACAGCAGAGTTGTGTGATTGTTGTATAGGTTGAGAAGAATTTTGTAATCTATCATATAATACAGTAATGAAGTAATGAATGAAATGCCTCGAATAATTATATGTAGTGAAATAAAACTGTTATCTATTTAGTGATGTATATTTTCAGTTCGTCAATCCAATTTTGATCTGGGTTTATCCCTGTAAACAGGGTGGCCGGATTTACCCCAGTTTGCTAGCAATCTCTCCAACTCCCACTCTCCATCTCGCTCGATTCATGGCATCCTTTTTTCCAAACCAACATTCTTGCTCTCCTTTTCCACTTATCTTCCACATCTTCTTTGGTCTAACTCGCTTCCTCTTGCCCGTTACTTCAAACTCCAACGCTTTTCTCAAAACATGCCCATCATCCCTCCTTAACACATGCCCATACCATCTCACACCATTAGCCTTTGCCGTCTGAACCACTACTTCCTTCAATTCGAACATCTCCATTAGGTCCTCTGTCCTCTTTTCCTCTATCAGTTTTGCACCACACATTGCTCTCATCATTATTCTGTCAGTCCTTCTTAAAATTGCCATCTCATTTTCTCTCAAACACCATGTCTCACTCCCATATTATAACAGGTAATTGTTTTTGATCTTTCATATGGTGGTAAAAAGATTATATGATTAAGTTGTACTTCATATCAGTATATGGCATAAAATGATGCTGTATAATGGTAAGTTAATATTGAAGGTTTTATGTTGCTTGTAATACATATAGGTTCGATGCTGGGAAGTGACTGAGAATGGACAGACAATTCCAAAGGCACAACAGACCCACACCAAACCCATCCTTGACTGTTGCTGGCACAGTGTAAGTGGCATAAATTACAGTGTTCTCCCTAGGTACTTTAGGCCAGGTGGGCTGCCTGGCTTAATTATTTCACTGAAAAATCATTGCCACCTGGCTTAAAACTGAAGATTTAACCCAATGTAAGATCTCAAAATAGGAATTCTTATCAATTTAAAGTAAAGAAGAGTCACAATAAAATTGATGAAACATTTGTTGCTTGTGTCGTTTTGATTGAGTCATGTGCAGTTGATATGATTACAAGTAACCTTAATTTACCCTTGCTTGCAGTTCGAATCCCCCTGGCCTTCCAAAAATCCTAGGGAGAACACTGGATTAGTAGTACTGTTTAGTGTTAGTTATTTCAATGTTACTCCTTTGGGAAAGAAGGGGGGATAGGTTGATAAAGAATGGGCACTTAATAATTATCTGAAATCTATGACCTCCCCTGTTGGGTTTTTAATTCTTCAAAGCATCCTCTGTGTCAAGATATTTGGCTTTGAACAAAAGAAGCTCAATGTCAATTCACACACAGTTACTCAGTCTGCCGTTATCTTATGGCTTTTGATATGAAAATCCTGATGTAAAAAGAGATTTCTTTTTTTCATTTTTATTAGGGCATACAGGTATTCTATTCTCAGTTAATGACATGTATTTAAGTGTCAAAAATTGACCCTAAAAATTGACCTCGACTTATATACATTTTAGAGGTAACTATTTTCAACAACAGTAAATAGTTTTGAATACTATGTGATTTTTCTTGAAAACAGCTTATATCTTGAAAGAAGTGCGACAACTGCAGATTAAAGAGCTTCTGGGCTGGCCTTGAATACAAAGTAATCAGCAAAGTGGAGGGATAATGCTTGTGGGATGTGGCTTACAGTAGTCCCTCTGATCCAAGAGGCCATGTTGCCCTATTTAGTGGCTGTGTCATTAGAAGCATGCATGTACAACACAGTTATATTTAGTATTCCAGCCACATCCCACAGCTAACACAGTGTTCTCTCCAGGTCCCGAAAGCAGAAGGGCACTTCATTTGCATAACAATAGAACATGCAGGGTTGGTTGGGTCTGTGCTTCGAAAAATTTAATTGATCTGTCCTTACTGAAAGTTTTGAACAGTATGTGAAAATCGCGGCCGAATTTGGTCTCTAATTGACAAAAATCCGTTTGAGTTGATCAAATTTATTGCTCAAAATTAGACTAAAATTATGAGAAAACAGAAGGGTGCTAGAGAAAACAGAAGGGTGTTGGAAAAAAACAGAAGGGCACAGCACCCTTCTGATTTGCCGTGGCGAGAACACTGCTAACAAACAGGCCCAGTTTCCCACAGAAAATACAAAGTTAGTAAGGTAGAAACTGAGTTGATCTGTGTGCTAAAAACTGTATGAAGTATTGGCAGACTTTGTCTGACTGTAATCTTTTGGTTTGTGGAACAGGATGGAACAAAAGTGTTCACTGCTTCTGCAGACAAGACATGTAAAATGTGGGATTTGAACAGCAACCAGGCAATGGCTATTGCACAGGTGACATTTTTATATGATTTAGTACTTAAACAGTGCTTGCCATTTAAGGCGAGCGATCGCTCTCGCTTCCATCGCTTGTGCAAAATCATTCTTAGAAGAGCGATAAATGAATCATCTGATCATGAAAAATCACTTGCCTCGTCAAAGAATAATTTAAAGCATGTGTTCCATTTGAAATTCATTTTTTCAGTATTGGAAACTTTCTCATTCAAAACAGCTTCATTCAGAACGTCAACCAATAACCATGACTGTGTTTTCCACATTGGTTTGTGATACTGTACCATATAGCCTTTGTTATCGGCTGCTGGCGTTATTGGCTGATGCTGAGGTAAACCTCCAATCAAACTTCAGAGAAAGTTTTATTTTTGTCTGGTTTAAAAAGAAAGCTGTTAAGTTTAGATGATGTGAGAGCAACATTGTTTTGGTCAAATAATGAACCCTAATAATACTAAGGCAAAAATTCCTCACCTCAGTTCTCTTAGGTGAGCTTATTTTTGCTCACCAAGGATTTTCAAATGGCAAGCATTTTGAATTTCGCTGGCTCTCTCTTGACTTTTGAGGA
>JAOBAY020064402.1:0-12481 GCA_025331085.2 Zoanthus sociatus
AACAACTGTCAGGGCCCCGCGCGTCGACGTGACATTAGATAACGCGTGACCAAACACGTGTTAACCGATGCCGCAATGCGGGGGAGCCGACCGTAAACATTAGGGCTGCAAATGCGGAAAACGGACAGAACTCAATCTCGATATAGCTGCCCTTTATAGATACGATTGGTGAAGACATACATAAAGTACGGGAATAGAATGCTGTCTCGCTACCGCTCGACAGCAAAAACTGGCACGTCCCCGACTCTCTTAGCTTAACAGTTTATATTAAACTTCATGAACGTCAGATATTTTTTAGTATTTACCAAGCAACCGATATCCATTCTCGTGCGCTCTGATTGGCTCCCGTAACTCGCGATATACAAGACTATTACTGTTGATTTTGAAGAGGAAGTCAAAATGACAGAAAGCTCGCGCGCAAAAAGAGAAAAAACGTTTAAACTATTGTTTTTTTTTAAAAAAATCAAGTGCATTTTTATCTTATTTTTAGGTAAATACTAAAACAACTGTCCCCCTCAGGGTCGGTGACTAGCGCTAGATATATACCGGCCTCGAGGCTAGCGTCAAGGTATATATCTACCACTATTCCATTTCACGTTCCCTTTGGAGGGTAGTTGTTAAATATCAATTTAGTTTTGTTTTATCAGAACGTTAATAATCTTGATTGTTTTGTTTGGTTTTAGGAAGAGTTTGACGCCGCATTGCTACGGACTCGTCTTTTCTAAGTATTTCTAACGCTTGACCGTCGGAAACAATTTCTTTCTTTTCGATTTTTTTATTCTTACATTTATTACCTATATTGATATATGTTCCGTACTATTATACAAGTCAACGTGGAAGAGATCACAGTCAGGACAATATATACAGTAAACTGATCAGCAATCTTTCCAATATATAGGCTTAACTGATTTAGTCTTATTTGGAAACCTTGTTGTTCATTTTATTAATGCTTCTTATTAATGCATTTTATTAATGCTAGTTTCAGAGCTAACTGATTAAGAGATCTGTCCATTTATCCAATTGGATGTAGTTATCAACGTTTAACTGAAACAAGCTCAAGAACATTAATCTTTAAGGTTTCTTTAGTATTCAAATTACCTTTTTTCCTTATATTTTCTGTGTCTTCAGCCGCTAAATTTAACAATTATTTTCCAATATCCTATAAATATTCTAGTTAGGGGGTTTTAAGCTTGAAAATGTTTAAAGTGGAGGAAATAGGCCGAGTTTAAATTACATAATTATTTTTAGCATCGTTCGTCTGAGATGCTAAGCTCATTTCAACAAGGTAACGTTTTTTTGTAAATTGTGTTTGTTTAGGTTGGTTTTTCTTTATAAAATTTGAGTAAATAAATTATAATTTAGCACAAAAATGATTGGATTTACAGCTACCATCCTAATTATAATTTGTTCTGCTTAATATTGGGCTGCGCCACGTTGATGCAATTAAGGGGAATCTGGAAACAAAATATCTGATAAATATTAGGGATTACCCGTTGATAGGCCGTCTATATAGCGCTTGTAGTGAAGGACTCAACATTTTAGTAGAGGGGTCAGGTGTTCTAAAATGTCGAGGAAGATAAATGTAACGCAGTACTTGAGGAAGACGCATCCCAGCCCATTCTATTGCCAAGAGTTCACAGAGATGATGATGTGTTAGATTATCATAGTAAGGTACACCACAGTGGAGTTACAGCTAGCGCAACTACGCACCAAATTTTGGGTGCCCAAAGGCAGACAGGTGGTCAAAAGGTTAATCAGTAAGTGTGTTGTTCGCAGGAGACTAGAGCGAAAAGGCTTTGCACCTCCCCGATCCCCAGACCTGCCTAATTTTAGAGTAACGCAGGGAGAACCATTTTCCAGTGCAGGAGTAGCTTTGCAGGTCCTCTGTATTATAAGAGCGATGCAAGAACGAAGAAAGCTTATGCATGTAGCGCTCTTCTCTTGTGGTGTACCAAGAGCGTTGTATTTTGACTTTCTAAGGGACCTGGTAGCTGACCAACATTTACAAGGTGCCTGAGACGGTTTGCGGTTAGAGAGGGTACACTAGTGCTTATAGTATCAGACAATGCCAAGACTTTCAAGGCAACTGAGAAGATAGTAAGAGGAGTACTTGGAAGATGGCCATAGTAGAGAGATTAATCACAGGTAAAAATAAAACAGTGCGAGGAGCAAGAGTGAGAATTGTGATGAAAAGCAAAATGAATAGACCAGCTAATCCAGAAATCGTACCCTATAGAAGTTAAGTGTACACGCGTCGAGACTCCTTGCGGAGACAATGCGCCAAGCAAAACTGGACGAGTATGTGCAGCTACCTTGCGAGCGTGCGATGCAATTGCTATCGGTGCAGCGCTTGACTCGTGCGAGTCAAGGGGGAAGTGTTTCGGAATGCTCTTGCCTCTGAGAATCAAGGGGAGGGCGAGTGTGTTTGAGAATTATTTACTATTTACTTTAGTGACTTTAAAATTACTAAGTGATTAAATTAGTTAAAGATTATGACATGAAATGTCAATCAAAATGAAATCTTATAGCACAGACGTGACAAGAAATGAAACCTCAATTGTAAAGAAAGAAAGACAGATTGTTGTAGAGTGTTGTAGTGAACAGAACGAATAAAGTTGATCGAGAATATATTTTCCAAAGTGTTAGTGTTTTACTGGCCGTCCGTCGCTGAAAAAGCGCGACAGGACTCGATTAGCAGTTGGTTGGTACTTCCTTTCTCGTTTGTATGGCTTTTAAGGTCTGGGTACACAGTAAAAGCACAATGCTTGTGACAGAGATACCTCATGCGTGCTATTACTGAAGTACTTACAGCCACTAAAATGGACACTACGCTGGTAGCGGTATCAGTACCTTTTTTAAACCTTCCGTGAATACTGAATAAGATAATCTCAGGAGGGATAGCTACTAAAGATGAGGACAAAGGCCACATAGATAGCAAGTATTACTTGAACCTCCCATGAATATCAGTAAACAGGAAAGGTTGCCGAATTAACCTCAGGCATAGATAGCAACTTGAAATGAGCGCCAAGGCCGCACTGCTAGCTTGTAATAGACGGCCAAATGCGGCCAGTTTTATTCATAGTCCAATTAGGGCGCGAGGTCCAATTGTTTTATCAAATCGTACCCAACTAGTCGACAAAACAGCATTAATAAAGCAACTAAAAATTTATCTATATTGGAAAGAAACGAGCCTTTTTTGCATTACATATAGGGGATTATTGATAATAGACCCCAGGTAGAGTAGCTATTCAGAAACACAAGTTTTGCAATATTACCACTGTTGCGTGATATTATTGAAATAGCACCTCCTCGTATCGAAGCCAATGAAAATGTGGGATTTTGAAATAGTTCATTAGTAGAATGATACTACTGCATGAAAAATACCCCCGTTCCATCATTAACTCTTCAATTGCTACGGAATTTATACCTGAAATCTGGAAAAGAGCGATTGTTTCTTTCCCTACCCAAAGCTAAAAACATTGATGAATTTGCTAAAGATTTAAGGTCCATCTCCCTCACGCCCACCTTATCAAAGGTAGCCGAGCACTATGTGGATCAGGAACACGATAAATCAAATATTCTCTCTTTTTATGTTTTATACTCTGATAAAACACAGATTTTTGACCAATTTTGAGCCCGCGCAGGGTCCTATCTATACTATAAAAGTATCGATATCAAAATTAGTTTTATTGTGAATACGACGTGATTTTACTTTTGCATTGTTTCCTATATAAATATACCACTAAGAACATGATACGTTATTCGTTGCTCCCTTCCAAAAACGCAACATGTCGTCTACAGTTTCTGCTTCTTTCAATATTTGGAATTGTACCTCTCCGTCCGAGAGCACCCGGTAGCCAATGACCCTGGGAGCGAGCCGACTGCAGTGACGTGAGAAAACAGCCAAAGAATTACCGCCACAGTCATACAGCACCAAGTAGTCTCCTCTGTGTATCTCTGGAAGCTCAATTCCACGACACACAACATCCCCTGCAATGCACAGCGGTCCGGCCACGTTATATTTCTTTTTCTGAAGGCAAAAAAACAAATCAATTTCTTTGCATTAATATCCTATACTTTTCTTTCCCGAACATTTTCTACTTCCAGCATCAAAGTGATATGACCATTTCATAGTATGGCTGTGTTTTTTATATCTTTTAAAACTTCTGTGATCAATTGGCAAAAATGATTGCTTGATTCTGCCAATTTTTCATGCTGGAATTGAGCTCAGTTACACTTGCTAGAACAGCCAAGCCTATTCGGGACGACAAAGTGTCAGAGGATGCTGGAGGAATGATCACTAGATCCTTGATAATGAAGAAAAAGGAGAGAAATCAGAGGATATTTAAATGTTGTCTGTCAGATGCATGATTTTGGCCGTTCAACTTAAGCTCATACCCCGACAATTTACTTAAGAAGAAAAAGACCCTTTGTGTTCTACTGGTCAGAGCTCTTCTCCTTTACAAACAGCAGTTAACCACAAAATAAAACTTGTGGCAATTAATTAAAGATTTATGTAAATGGTAATGAAATTAAGCTTATTCAGCACTCAAAACTCATGAATGTGCATAGCATTTAATATTTATGTAGCATGAAATAAAATTTGCATTTCATTTTACATGAAAAATTACATTACAAAATTACAACTGCTGGTTGAAATACTAGCTTATCAAATGTCTGTGGTCTGTCAATGTTAAATTTATTGCCCCCAAGGAGGAATAATAGAAATCCTCACTTAGAGAGTAAGAAAGAGAAATAGCTCCCAGGGTTTTCAAAAGTAGCCAGCACCTGACGCAGATCACTGGCTACTTTGATCATTTGCGCCGGGTACTTCTGGCATTTCATAGTATGACTTGATGTAGTGGATTTTAGACAGCATACCTAAGCTCTGGCTACTTCTAATATCCCTCCTGCTACTTTTTTGTAAACTGAAAACCCTGAGCTCCGTATGCCAGAAAAAGTCTCAATTTGGAGTGCTTCAGCACACAAAAGATTGCCCGAAAGCCCGCAAGGATCTCTGGGACTGCCGCAAGCCGGAAAGAGCATAACTAATGATAACACTTTTATGGTTGAAGTTAGATACAATGTGGTATGTGATTCGTTTAAAAAAACGGAAATTCTTATCGGTTCACCTATGCACAAAATAAAACTATTCCCATTCTGGTGTACTGAGCAAGGTTTTAGTCATTTAACTATTTCACGGCTTGCATTAAAATCACTACAAATATATCACATCTTAATTAAGGCAGAGGGAGCTGCAGTGAGAATTATTTCTAGTCACAAAAGTTCAATAAACCAAAAAATAAAAAAAACAAAAACAAAATTCGAATGAAATATTAGAAGTTACATGGCAGCACACCCTGGATCAGACTAGTTCAATGCATCAACCGGAATTCGAGCATGTCTTTAAAAAAAATCAGGGAAGGGCCATAAAGCTGAGAATGTCACTGAGACAATTACGATGCATTTGTGAGTTAGGGTCTGGGATCAAACGTTTTGTAAAAACTTTACTTGTGAAGAAAATAAATTCTGTCACAAATTAAACAGACTATACTGTAAGCTTTGCAGAAAAATTGGAAATAATGATCGCTGCAAAAATATGTCTAAAACAAAAGGATGGAATGTTTTTTTGCAAATCAACGTAAATAGAAAACATTAACAAGATTTGGAAAGGCATAAAACATACACAAAGCAAGTGTTCTCTGGTAAAAACTCTTAATAACAAGAGCTTTTGGTTGTCAAACTACAACCTTTAACAAGTAAAAGATATTTAAAAAGACTCCGTATATAAAAGTTAAAAGGTGTGAAATAAGAATTTAAAATATTAAATAAAAATATAAAAATAAAATACAACAAAAACAATAAAAGAACATAGCATGGAGAAATATTTTCAACGGTAGGGACTGGAAGCTAACTTGAAAAACTTGAGGTAAACCACTTTAGTAGAAATATCAAAAATTTTGAAAAACAATAGTTGCCTTTTGTTTTGATTTAAGGTTAATATTTCTCTTGAAAATCTTTATACCAAATAAAGTTACACTAAAACCTCACAATACTCTAACCCAAAGCTCAGTCCATATAAACGGAGTTTTGATCTCACCTTCCCAGATTTTGGTTTTCCCTGACAGTCAAAAACAGCTGCTCGCCTCTGGTATTTTTTGACGGTTGGACAGTAACATGTTCTCATGCAAAGATCAGCACCAAAGTTAATGAGTGCTATTCCCAACCCATTCGCAGCTTGCTTTGTGTACTCTACTCGGCTTACCAGCCACCCGCTTTTGGCATGAAAGGCAATACCAAATTCTGTGATGACCCTCTTAAAGAAACCTTTTCTCAACTCAGGAATTTTTTCGCTTAACACTTTTGAATATTCATGGAACGTGGGTGAAATTGTGTCATCACTTCTATTTACTTGCAAACCACCTCCAATGTCAATGGTGTGAACCTGGTTTCTAGCAACTTTTCGGTTAACTGCTAGTGCTAGGGCAACAGCAGCTTTGGCTCCCTCCGCTAAATCAAAGGTTGTAAAGGACTGGGAGCCTATATGAACATGAATGCAAGTTAACCATGGTCTTTCAGAAAACCAGTTCACAATAGTATCATAGTTTTCTTCTGTTAATGGCACTCCAAATTTCGAGTCTTCAGTAGCAACACTCAGTGCCACAATGTCACCAATCGTTTTTAGTACCGGATTAATGCGAAGACCTATAATGGATTTTGTTTTTCCCAGCTCTTCAATGATGCCTGAAACTTCTTCTAACTCTTCAAAATTGTCGACATTTAAATGGATTCCTTTCTCTAAAGCAAATTTGATCTCTGGCAAAGTTTTGACTGCAGAATCGAAAATAATCTTTTCTGGAGGGAAGCCAACCTCGATACAATGCAGCACTTCACCAATGGATGCACACTCTGCCCCATGCCCCTTTTGATGTATAATTTTCAACACTGAAGTCAATGGGTTAGTTTTTACTGCAACAGCATGAAAGAAGCCTTCGCCAAATGATTCTGAAGCTCTGTCAAGACCTTTTTCAAACTCATTCAAATCATAAAACAAACCCATTGGATGAGGTTTTCCTGGTTCGTATGCCAGTGATGTTGAAGGACCAAGAATGTTACCATCAACAGCAGCTGGAAGTGCAGCTGCAACTGTTAGGCCAGCCATGGCGGACTCCTGACAAAGCCTGTTAATAAAAATAGAAAACAAGATTTAGATGATTCATAATGTCCAATAATTTCTCGTTTATGGAACAAAGATAATATGCAAGTGGTCGCAGTTTACAAACATTCAGTGTTCTCAATAACCGCCTGCATTCTCCAAAAATTTCATTCATCTTCCTAACAGCCCACTTCATCCTTCTACTTACAGTACCTCCTCAACCTCTCATTAGGGACCTTAAGCAACGAGGACGGGAACGTGAACGATGACGGCTCGGAAAAATTACATTTCTGATTTGCTTTTTATTTCTTTGTGCGGCTCATAAGGGTTTTGTTTCTTTGCTTTACGCTTTGTAAATAGAAAAACGATTGAATATTTCTCTGTGAAGCTAAACAAATACAGAGAAAGTTTTTGCTGTTACGTCCTTGTAGTCTCGACAACTGCAAAAAAGTTCTTTTCACGTTCTAATTTTAGCGGCAACTCCGTGCAGATGCGTAACTTGGTGCATTCCAATGTGCAGTTATTGCATTTACTATTGTTTTTTGCCGTCGTCGTGGGCGTCGCCGTCCTCGTTGCTTAAGGTCCCTAATAACCCCCTTTATCATCCTAAAATTCCATATTCCATTCATCCTCTCTATGATCATCCTGATATTCATCCTGAATTCGTTGAATAATGTCAATTTCTAAAACTAAAAGTTATCAGGCAATGCTTTTTGTTTTAAATTAAGCCATCATACTTTAGCATTGACATCATTTGTGGCTATCCCCAGTCCCTTTCAGGATGTAGCCATGAACCAAGATGGAGGAAACTTTTGAATCTCAGTTAAGTAATAGGGAAAAAGGGATAGTTGACTAAAATCAAAAATGTTTTCGCAAAAGTGTTTAATATTGCATGTATGATAAAAAGTTTGATACAAACAAGAAAAAGTGTTAGCTGCACTATAAGACTTCAATCATGCTTGATTTGAATCATTTTTTCCCTCACACTGCTGATCTACCAGGACAATGCAAATCAAACTTTTGATGTTCAAAGAACAAAAGAGGCTGTTAGATAATTTAGTTTTTTTCTAATACATAGCTACACTCTTTTTTATAAGAGTATCATTTTTCGAACCGAGACTGGATATTCTTATTTTTGGCCAATTTTTGGCTGAAAATATTCTAACGAATATTCTTAATTTCGGGAATATTGGTGACATGACGTTTCTGTTTTTACAAAAAACTGTAAAGGAAATTGATCTGTATAATATGGCTTTGCCATCTGAGATAAGAGTGCAATTGTAATATATGTAATCAGCGATGTTCTTTTTTTCAAAAACGCAAAATTATATTCTTAATAAAATCTGAGCCTCAGCATCATTCTTAAAATATTCTTAAAATTTGCCCAATTTTAGTCTCCTCAATATTCTTATAAAGTATATTCTTTCTTATAAAAAGCGTGTACTATACTTTTGGCTTAATGTTCAATTTAGACAATTTCATCAATCTTGGAAATTTTTATGATTAATGTTACAGGAAATATTATCGCAGCGAAATAAAAACTGTTGTGTTAAGATACATATTTTTGTGCGGCAACTAAAATTTGTAAGTGAGATCACTTGTGGGCCACAGTGGTGTAGAAGGAGCTGATGTTTTTGAACAGAGCAACACACATAAATCTTTAGTAGACAAAACAGGAAATGAGGAAACCTAGTTCTGTCTTAGTAAATGGCCGGTAAGGGCTTGTCACAGATCTATTGAGCAATAATGTAAAATCTAAAATGACATGCATTACAATAACAGCATTACGGTTGAATTTCTAAACTACAGTTTACTTTCTGAACACGGCAGTCGATCTAGTTTTTGAGTCGAAAGCTCATTATTCAAATGAGCTAAATATTTTGTACTAAATATTACTATCTAAAATTCAATCTTATACCATAAAAAGACCACTGTAATTGTTTTCTCTATAGCTGGTTTAATTGGTTTGGAGTTAGTATAATTTATAAGTGGATAATTTACTTTATATAAATTTATAATAATGGGACGCTAGTAAGTGAAAATTTTATCCATAATTTTTATCTTATGCGTATCTAAGTACGTCCCAGTACGGTAACTTGGCCCATTTTCAGAAAAAAAAACAATAGAGATTTAGTCTTTATAGGTCTTTCTCTTCGCCTTCCCCAACTCGCTAAATTTAGCAAGGCAACGCAGATACAGCTCTCAGCAAGAGACGACAACAACTTAAGATCTATTTTACAATCCAAATTTCCAGCTAAGTTAATTAATCTGATATGCTGAAAGCATTCCTACCTTCAGTAAATATATTTAAAATGCACTTCGCGTCCTCAAAGGAATATAAAATTGGTCAATCAGCGACTTCTTTTCAAATACAACGCCCTAATTATTAGTTGGGCTTTTGTATTTTTTTTTGTTTTGCCAGAAATTTTAAAACTCTCGTCCCAGGGCTAATAGAGTTCGCTCAGATCACTCGCCCTGGGTACGAGCCACTTCAATCTCGTTTTATTACTGGGTTGCCTGCGGCAAACCAGTCTTAAAATGGGGCTGTTTTTTTTTTCATTTTTTTCTGTTTTCTTCTGTTAGAAAATCGCATTCTTTCGTGAGACTCATTGCCTACATAAAGATTAACAATTACATCACCCGTTATGTGATTTGCTTGGCATTGACATTACCATAAGTCCTAACAGCTTGATAAGCTTCTGTGACAAGCAAGTAATCAAAACACTGTTTCAGAGTTGAGTTTGGCTTCCGACAAAGGGAAAATTTTTAGAACCCACTATCATGGAGTTTTTAAATCAAGCTGTTGCTGTATGTGTCACCAAGTCTTTATTTTTGAAACTCGGCAAACGTGTGTTACACTCTAATACATCACAGATGGGGAATTTTTTTTTTAATGAACTACGGCTGAGACAGTAGGTAAAAAGTTAAAAGGTGCCCAAAATACCTATTACTGGATATCTTGTTGACTTTAGCTTAAGACATTTGTACCGGACAAGAATAACTGAAAAAAAATCTTTTGTCTTTCTAAACGTTTGTGTAATTAGTGTCCCAGAAGCGCAATCTGAGGCTCTTTGAGTGATAAAAAATTGCTTTAATTCTGTTCATTAAACATTCAACTTGAGGTAAATAAACTTTATTTTCCGTGACATTGTAATGAAATCTAACAATGAAAATTGATATGTTTTTTATATTCTTACCTATCTGTTTCATGAAGGCTGCAGCGTCTTGTTTTTGTATATTATAATTCACATGAGTTTTAGAATTTAGTAATAATTCTTTTTTTATTTTAATTTTTTAGCCGACGTTTTTTTCTAGCAAAGATGTAAGACTTATACAAATTACAGGAAAATCAGGCTGTACAGTCTACAGAATAATTTTTACCAGTTTCGAAGTTCGCATTTAATTTCCAAATCCCAAAAGCAAGACTTTCGGAAATGAGTTCTTTATATTTTATTCTACCCAGGAAAATGGCGTTTGAATAAATTCTATCAATAAAATATATTAATTATAAATTTCACTCAGCCCACACCAATTAAATTTCTGGGAACACGGTTCCGACCGACCCAGTTTTCACGGAAAGAAGTCAACACCGGAACTTTTTATTTTTACACCTCGTAAAATAAATGGATACCTTTTTCGTCGCGGTATTAGTTTTCCATTTCGCCGGTTGCTTTGTTTTTCTAAAGTAGCCAGATTTATTTTGCCTTTTTGGTATGAACAAAAATTGGTGAAAGAATAGAAGATCGACTAGTACCACAAATATTTGTAATAAAATCAGTGAATTACGAAAATATTTCTGCAAAGGAAAACAAGCGATTCACTCATTGAACAAAATTATTGATATTTAGATTTCCACGATTTCATTTGATAGTATCAGTATATCAGTAGTTTAACACACATTTTGATCAGAAACTGGTTTCACTATATGTTTTAATATGAGGAGTGAGCAGAGTGTTGATTTCAGAGACAGCGATACGAAAAGCTAGTGTTTCCGGTTTATGCAAAGAGGTATCCTGTGTGCTCCATCAAAATACAAAAAAATTGCGCGGAAACTCCTGGATGACCAAGAGGACAAAATAACATCTTCTCAATTGTTTCTAATCAATTAAGTTCTCAAATAAGAATAACGCGTAAATGGCCAACCAGAATTTTTGTGTCATGTAGATTTCATGAACAGCGTACGTTGTCGGCACTTGTATTTGATTTATGCCTCAGAAATATATTGGGCTTTTTTCCTTATTTCCTTTTTTCAAATGTTGCTGTTCGTTGTATAATAAGTCGAACCCCAAAAAATGTATTAAAAATTTGGGGTCAAATTCTCGGCGTATAAATCAGGATTTACGGTACTTTACTAATGGCGCACAAATTATTTTTTGTTTCAAGGTCACGTAAATTTTAACTGACATCTTTACACTTTTTAAAAAATCGCTATAGATGCAGAGGTAGCCATAATGAAAGCTTTTATTGATATTCAAAGCCAAAGAAAAAAAATGATAATTTTTTTCCCTTTTTTTCTCGATCGACCCTTCGGAACATACAGTTAAAACAAATCGCGCTCCCAGAAATTAACGTACTTGGTTAATACATTTTCAGGTACACGGTGCAATGGTCACTTTAAACCCGGTTTCCATATAATCGCCAGGATCGCTGGGATTGTCAGGATCGCTGAAAAATTGGTGAGCCATCCCAGCGATCGCAGCGATCAAGTGGTTTCCATATGATCATTGTAATCGCTGAACTAAAAAATAGGTCGAAAAAACCTGCCAGCCAGACAAGGTTTTCAAATTCTTCTGGGACAGGAACAGCATCCCTACCAGACCCCGATGGTATCAACTTCACTTTCTTTAAATACCGACCAAGGGCAGTGCGGATATTTTGAATTTTTTTTCAACTTTTTGCGGACTCATATCAAATTTGTCCTCCACTTTCTTCCAGCAATTAATTTTCGTCTACTTGTTTTTGTAATCTTTACTAAATTTGTTATATAAACAGTTATACTTTTGAACTTCCTCCCTAAAATCACCAACACCAGCAGATGAAATATGTTTCAAAGCCATTTTTTTAAAATTAGAATTAAAAAAATTGTCGATCGAATGCTTGAATATATTTTGAGAATCACGAGAAAGATATGACGATCACGGAATTCTCGCGCGTGAAACATGATGCTCAACCACTGCTGAGGTTATAGCATCTAGTTTCGATCAACAACAACAACAACAACAACACTTTATTTCACCCCAAAACATAAAAGAAATAAAAATTTATAATTATAATAGATAGTACAGACAATGATAGGGGCGCTGGCTGCCCGAAATAACCTAAGAG
>JAOBAY020064413.1:0-12480 GCA_025331085.2 Zoanthus sociatus
TCGAATTTTGTAATGACTCGCACAGAAAAAAAAATTCTACAAGAACGGTACTTACGCATGCGCGAGTTCAGAACACGTGCTCAGCTGAAAAGTTTGATCTCGTGGGATCTCGTGGAGGTTTTGCATGAAAGCAGGGCGGTAAAATAATGAAACAAATAACAATTTACAAATGATCGGCGTATTTTCCAGGAAATGCTTTGCGCGGTCAAAATACTCTGTGGAGCCTCCTTAATATCTGGCAACCAAAACTGTCAGCATGGTCGCCAGTTTGGTGACCTCCTTCCTTGTTGTTAGAATTTCTTAGTTAACATCCAGACAACGACATCCAGACAACTGTTATACTGTTAACGACAAAATAAAATTGAAAACCGTTCTTTCTTTAAAAACATATGGCGACTTCATTGGCGACCTTTTTAAAAAGTACTTGGTCGCCAAAAGGCGACTTAGAAAAAACTAAGATTGAAGCACTGTATATGACCACTTAATAACGGGCAACCTCATAATATTGTGTCGCTTAATATAGTTTCCAGACGTGTACTTTATAAAATATTTAAGTTAAGTTTTAAAACCATTTTTACGTAGTTTTATCTTTAAATGATAGAACGTCTTTGTAAAACACTCTATCAAGAATTGTTTAGTTTGTCTGCCGCCGTCTGAGATATGTATACAAGAAAATTATAGATGGATTGTTTGTAACCCTTAAATCTTGCAAACCTACAGTACCGTGCCGATGTTTATTCAAGCACATCAAAGGTGGAGGAGATTGTATTTTGGAATCTGTATTGGTGGCGGATACAGGACAGCATTTGAGATGAGCCATCTGAGACATATCCCAAATCAGTTTGGTCACCTAGCAGGACTACTAGAAATATTCAAAGACAAACTGGTAATTTAAAGTGTAGAATACTGGAAATATTCAAGAGAAACCGGTAGTTTTGAGTGTAAAAATACTGGCAATATTAAAAACAAAAATCTGGTCTAATTCTGAGTCTAGTACAGACAAAGAAAACTGGTAGTTTTGAGTGTAGAAATACTGGAAGTATTCAAAGAGAAACTGGTATTTTTAAGTGGTCTAAACACTGGAAAATTGCATACGAATACCTTTTAACTATCTTTCACCCGTGATGTCGCTTTTGACAACTATTTTGATGTAGAACATTTGCCCGTTTATATATCTCCACATTCTTGAAATCTGGTTGAACTTGTCACTATTTCCACAGGCATGCCCCATCTCGCCTATTCCACCAGTAGCTGTATCAATACGGTTTACCTATGTCCTTGATCAATGGACGGAGTATGCGTGGCCACAGGAGCCCCCAGATGTTTCCTCCTGTTTAGCCGGTGAAGTTGGCTTGTCAGGTTTGGACACACTGCCTTTTGGAACGTCTCAAGATTCTATCAGGTTTTTTTCTTGTCATGTTTTTAAGTAATTTATTTAAGGTAGCTGAATACTTATTCACCATACTGAAGCATCTCTAAGTGCAAGATAGTGTTGCAGCTAATTATAAGCAGTTTGTAAACCAAATATTTGTCTCAGTAAAAGTAATGATAATGATTTAAATGTTAAACATTTAAATGCTGGGAATCATTTCAGTGGTCAATGCCGATAGGATTCCAACAGTTATGAACAGTGAACAAATAACTATATTTGAAGCCAACAGTAAGTGTGAAACAGACATTAAGCTATAATCAAAGGTGGCTTTTAACTAAGGCATGAAATGCGATTTGAGATTTAATACTGTTTACAAATTGTTTACTATCTAACCCACTGCGACTGACAAAGAAATTAATCTGTCGCATTATGCATGAACAGTATATGTGCATAAATATATGCATATGAAGTCCCAAAATACTTTCTACAAACAGTCAAATTTTACCAGAAATAACCTTTTCCAACATATATGCATGGACCTCTCTTTTTGATGCAACACAAGTTGATTTGCAAACCGGTTCACACAACCTGTTCAAGTATAGTAGAACCTTCACTTCTCTTGGCCGAGTGCGAAAGGAATGGCCATGATTACAAAAGTTTATTTGTCGGTCGATCGGTTGTTCAATTGGATGAGTGACAGAGTCCTTTTGATGACATAAAGGCATTCATGCCATAAAAATGATTATAGATCCATAAATACAGTAGTTATTAACGTATCAGTATACATTCATTAATTCTTCCAAACTTTGTTTGGATAGCCAATGTTCTTGGTAGTTTCTGTTCTCTACGGATCGTCCAAAAAAACTTAATCAGCTACCACACCATCCAAAACTCGTGTTTTTCAAACATCCTATCATGAGACAAAACAAAACAAAATATTTGTGGTTATAGTTACCCGACCTTCCGTGATTTTTCATCTAGGCTCTGAAATATTTTTCACTAATACTTGATCTACAGAATCTATGTAGGTTTAATTTTGAAGATTGTAAAAACAATTGCGGTTCTTTTACGCGTACTAATTGTCAGTTGGAGAGCCTTGTAACCATGCGAGTTGCTGTGGTCCCAGCATTCGTGCATCTTTCAGTCTAATGGATTTAAGTAGCACAAAATGTAAAACAATTTTTAGAGCAATCATGTCAATTTTCATGGTGTAATGGCTTAGACATTTATAGTTTCAACAGCCTATCCTGCCATTCTTAGAATGCAAATGAATAGTGATCTAAAATAGTTAAATACAGATATGATCCTTCTTAACGTATATTTTTTTGATTTGTGTAAAAATCCTAATTCACTATATTGAAAATGTAGAACAGCCCTACTACTAAATGTTTATTGATTCAAGATACAATCTTAATAATTATTTTTATATTCTGATTATGTCTTTACTGCATAAACATTAATAAGATACCATAACAATTGTTGAAACTGTTAGGCACGGACGTTTGAGAGATGGTTGGGTCATATATCGAGAAAGGGTGATGACGAGTGTATGAAACAGGCATGGAATTTTGAGATTGAGGGCGGAAGAGGAAGACCGAAGTTGAGTTGGAAAAGAATGATGGAGAAGGAATGTCGTAAAGCTGGTGTAAACTTTGAGGATGCAAATTACCCAGTGATGCACGGAAAGTTGCACCAACACATAGAAGGAAATTCAGTAACCCCTTGAAAAAGGGAAAAATCCTGACTTAAATAATTTAATGATGACGATGACAATGATGATGATGATGATGATAATGATGTTAATGAGTAAAACACTTTCTAATAATAAAATGTTTGTACCTTCCTGCCTACTCTATTATATTTGCCAGTGTATCAAGAACCACAGAGTATTGTATTGTTAGTTTTAGGTGTTTTAATTTGTTTTTCAGTGAGCTTCACTTGTCTACAACCTGGCCGTGTCTGTCAGAGGAGGTGGTAGTTGATAATGCAGTTTACTCGTAAGTGATTATCACCTTGAAGCATTGTATTTCTACTATATATAAACGTTTTCCAACAAGGAAAACTTTGAAATTTAAGGGAGAAAGACCTTAATTGTTTAATTCTCCAACCACTTGGACCATGTAGCCGACTCTTGTATCTTAATTTGAAGCGGCGAGAGTGTTGGACTCCATCTCCATTTAGCCCATCACAGGTTAGCTTGAAGCAGAAGCTGATTTTCAGGGTTTGAAACCAAGACCTCGTGGTTAGAAGACATAAATAATATCAACTGTCATAGTTTCGATTGAATGACGTAAAGTAAAAACGTTTAAACTTGTACTACTGACAGTACTTTTGATTGATATAGCGTTGAAAGTTAATAATTGTGTGTAAGTCTTTTTTGATAGATAGTTAAATAAACCACCAAAAAGTAGATATTATGTTGCAGGAAACAAATGCATTTTAGCTTTCTCGGGCTTTGATAACTTTGAGTGGCCTTAGTCAGTCATTTTAGTGGCTTCTAGTTTCCTACTAGCATGTTTGCACTATCTATAATTGGCTTTGATTGTCTTGTCTGTTTATCAGAATCGACGTTAAGCATTAGAGACAAACGAAGCCGAAGGTTTTGAAATAACAAGGTTTTGTTTCCAGTTACCAGAACTCACAAATGTTTTGTTCATTATGTCCATTTCTCAAGCAATATTAGCTTCAAAAAAACAGTGCGAAAACGTAACGTTAGTCGTTCCAATTCTTTCTTAATTTTGACGTCTAACAACAAATTTATTATGAGCAAAATGCGTTGAGTAAAGCAAGACGTTTCATTGACGTTGTTCACATGCTGTTTTTAGTGACCTGGATCCTTTGCAAGCTCCACAGTGGTGTGTTCGTGTGCGAATGACGGAAAATCCACAATGCCTTCTAGGTGAGTTGCAGGGTATTATATAAATTGAAGTATTTTAAGTACTTTAGTATTCAAAAAGAATATCACATTTTAGTATTAGATAAATCACACTGGCAAAACTTCTAAAATGTTTGTATCTAGAAAAGTGAGCACGAAGGCACATGAACCTGCAAGCCAAACACTTTCGCTAATCCTGGTCATTTTTTCTCTCAGACGTTTCTTTCAATTTCAAGTTACTAGGGCAAACGCCGGACACTAGCCTAAGCTGTGTTTATTGGGAGCATGAAGCCATCATCGAATTATCCACGTTTTTTTCACGCTTAAAGATCAAATGCAACGTTCTGAAAAAAATATTATTTTGCAGATTTAGGTAGCACCGGTCATTGTAGGCATTGATCAATTAAACTTTTTTGACCAGACCTTATCTCAGGAGTTAAATTTTCTATCAAAATCTCAGATCCGAAGTATTTCCGAAGACAATCCGCGATCCGAACATCAGGCAAAACATCGAGGTAGTCTGGGCACGAAGTTGTGACGTCAAAGAAGTCGAAGGTGTTCATGGTTGGATCACAAATTTGATGCATAAAAGAGTTTTGTAAACAAGTTAAAACTATGGCCAGTGATGATGAAAGTATTTTTGTAATCAACCTCAGTATATCTGTAGTTCAGCCAGTTCTGTAGTTCTTTAGCTAGCGACAGCAGTGAAGATTAACCAAATGAAGAAAGAAAGAAAGTGGCAGTGAGGACAATGAAGATCAGGATTTCGATGCTGATGTTCATATTGCTAATAAATCAGTGTTCGATGTTTAGCTCTAGTGTTCAGTATTAAACTTTCTAATTTTTTTTACACTGAAGATGATCGCATCGATCGAAAACGTTTCATGTTTTTAATTTAGCTTTTGATTTTTTTTTATTTTTCTTAGTTATACTTGTAAGTCATATTGCTTGTATTGTTAAATGACATCTTAAATTTTATTTTGTGATGTGTGGTATTGTCCTTTCTAACAATTTATATAAATTTGTTTTGATTTGATTATTGTCCCCGTCATATTATAACGATGGGAGACCCTTAGCCTTTTCGTTCCTCTTCCTGCATCGCTCAGCGGCTTGCAAGACCGATCTAGACCAGAGAGGCAGGTTTGAAGGCCTAAAACAAAACTGTATATGAGAAAATTTGAGAAAGGCCGTAGAATGACAACCGAAAGCTCATTTTTAAAGTATTTCATTCAGAGATTGTTTTTTAAAAGTTTTTATAAATATGGTTTTACCTGGATGATCTTCCATTTTTATACAGAAAACAATACTGGAAACTCGGAAAAAATCCGAGCACCAGATGGGATGGGATCCATGGGCTCAAATTTTTTCCGAGTACTCCTTGTCTTTAATATCATTAATTTATTATTTCATATTTAAAACTGGAAACGTGCGGTTTAGTTTGTTTTTAAATTCGGCGACTATTTTAAACTTATTTTGTCAAAATGAGAATAAATAGACACATGTTGAGAGATACTATATAAGTGTTTTGCGGCATCATGGCCAATCAGTACCACCTGCAAATATTCTTCCAAAAAGTTGTAAAACAGTAAAGCTACTATAAGTCTATGTTTTGCTTCGTCGTTTTTAATATTTTTTTCCAAATTTCCGTTGAATACAAGGCTGCACACAGAACTGTTTTTGAAACAATTGTATTTAATTATTGTACGATTTTCTGTGGTCAATTTAGATAGTTTCTGGACCTTGTGGATAAAATTATAATACTTGTAATTTAGTGCACTTAACAAACATATACCATCTGCATTTTTCCCCATTCCAGGTGAATACCTTAATGGCTTTATCAAGCTTTGCCATAGACGAGAATCAACGCTTCAAATATTGAGGCCACCGGATGAAGAAGGTTAGTGGAGTTTCGGTTAAAGATAAAACGTTATGTGACTTGTCGTTTGTTTGCAAAATCATGTAATTATTTCAGTGACTGGACTCTTGCTTTTGTTAATCGTTGATTGCACTTTTTGCCTCGCAGCCAGATACTGCTCAGTCAGTTTCAAATAAAGTTTCAGAAACAACAAGCGATTTTTGTTTTATAACAAATGTTATAAGGTTCCCCTGATAATATGAGCCCGCTGTGTTAATATGCGTTTTGCATATTAACACAGCGCCTCCTGGTTAGCCTAATTGGCAAGGTGCCAGTCTACCGTGCGGGAGGCTCGGGTTCGATTCCCGGCCGGACCAACAATCAGGGTCTTAAAATAATTGAGGAGAAAGTGCTGCCTTTGCTCTAACATCTTTGCTCTAACATCTGTAAACAGTTAGACTTTCGTGTCTTCTCGGATAAGGACGTTAAATCGTAAGCCCTCGGTGACTTCTGTGTTTATGTATGTCTGTTATGTGAAAAGTCTCTGCCACCTTTGAGTGGTAAAAATGTTATCCCGAATTAGTAGGCCTTTGTCCGGCTAAATCAAAGACTTGACACCTACATAAAGTTGTTATTTATGTATTTATTCATTTATTTATTTATTTATTTATTTATTTATTTATTTATTTATTTATTTATTTATTTATTTATATATTTATTTATTTATGTGTTCTTGGATTACCAGTGGAAATCTTTGGACTGAAGGTTGTAACAGCAACTGTTATTTCTTCTGATGGAGATTTTTGAAAACCAGGAGAACATTTTAGGACTAAACCCGATTCGTGAAACGAGGACGTCAGTTTCTTGGAATCATGAATTGATAGCTTTTGTCATCAGCTAAGTAAAGTGTCTTGAGTTGAGGAAAAATGTTTCTAGGAAATACAAGTGTTTACGCTACTAGAATCGGTAAAGGGTTATTTTTCACTGTGTTTGGTGTAATTAACTTTGATTCATTTTGGCAGCATGGACCAGACAAACATCTAAATATGCCAAGAGACGGGACAGTACATGAGTTGACAAGGAATGTAAGTGTCACTCCTAATCATCTTTCAAAGCAAGTGCAGGTTATTCTCAAATTTTCAGTTTCTTGTTTTTTCTTACAAACACTGTTTTTGTTTTGCAGACTCTGATTCTTATGGAACAACTGCTGCCATTTGTCGAAACTGTGGGACACATGCTGGCTACTCAGCAAGGTTTGTTCAATCCGTGATTAATTATAAGCATTTGAACAATGGTAGCTATTATGATGGCAGTTTGAGAAATTGTGCAAAACAATCGTGAAAAAGTCCAGGTTTCAATAGGATTCAATGCAGTGACCTGTGCGATACTAAAAGGCGCTACCCTGAAGCTGTCTGAATCAGGTCAATTTAAGCAGGTCCATCACTGCCACCCTTAGGAGAACAACGTTTATTGTGTTTTAGTTTGTATTACGATTGTTAAAAAGGAGGATTGAGCAACATTGACGGATCCACCAAAAATTACATGTGCCCAAGCGCTGGGACTTCATAGGTCAACTGGTAGGAGTGCTGCCCCGGCATTGTTGTTGATTAAAGCTGTTACGGTTCAAATTTAGTCACCACAATCATCGATATAAATTATTTCATCCTGCAGTGCGTATGAAGGTCTCGTTCTCTGTCAATTTAGTTACCATTTTTCTATTAAGCGGCTTCAGGACCTTTTATCTTTAATTACCTGCTTTGATCAGTATTGTCTAGTCATCTAAAAGTACGATTACTACTTCTAGTATTCGTTATTTTTTGTAGAAGAGCAAGGAAACGCGTTCTTGTTGAGGGAACCAAAGCAGCTAACTCAGATTGCTGCTAATTACGTCAGTAAGTTAAAGATTTTGTTTATCTTCTTAAGTTTTGTTAATATTTTGTTGCATTTGGAATACTTGTACTAGCTTTACAACACTTAAAAAGCATGAAAATGACTTGAGCGAACTGATTAACAGTCTCCAAGTTGTGAGAATTTACAGTTTCATGAGAAAAATAATACTACCTATACGCGCTTCGTCTTTTTCTTTGTTAAGCTAGCAAATGATAATTTTGGCCAATCAAGGCCTTCAGCACAGCTACGAGGCTGTAACACGTACTCTAAGTCTAAAGCTTTTAGTCACACCGATCATTTGCGCAACCATTCCAAACTTTGTGAGACGAATGAGGAATTCCGCCGAATGCAAATTATATATATATCTAAACATAAATCACAAACTATTACTGTTTATCAGCAAGATACCTAAATTGCATGCAGTTTTACAAAGTTCCTGATCGCAACACAGGCGGACAAGTTGAACGATTGAGAAACTCTATCCGATCGAGGTGGTGGCGAAAGTTATGGATCGAGTTCAAGACAAAACAAAAAAATTTGCAGCAAAAAGAGCTTAGGAGAACATTAAAAAACTCTCTGAACTACAAGAACTGATCTAAACACAGGCGGACAAGTTGACGATGTCCAACGAGAAAGCTTTTGCTACTTTGGACACCGTACACAAATGAACTTAATGTGTTTTAATTAATTATTATCTGTCAGCTGTTTTATTCTCCTATTACGTCATTTATGTAAATATATTATATAGTGTGAATAAAGAATTGAATTGAATTGAATTAAACCATTTGTACCCTTCTTTTTTGAAACCGTCCATACACCCCATTGAAATTTAAGGATTCTTTTTCGCCTTAAGTCATTAACATTCCTTAATATATAATTTAAAATTACTTGTCAATAATCTATAAATCAATCATTGTTACACCAATAGTTACATTCTTGTTGTATTTAACAATAAATTAGACTCGATTACCAGCCGCTGCTCGAGAAAGTGAGCCCGCACTCCCTCAAGCTGGAGGAGTGCCATTCAGCAAATCATGTCACCTCCTGCAGATTTTAGTCTGATTTTGTTGCATAAATTGTCAGAATGGAGGGCGAGAGATTTGGCTTTCGAGCGAGTTTTGGATTCCTTCAAATTTTTAAAGCTTCTCAGCAAGAGGCACTGCAAAACCTAGTTAAAAGTCAAGATATGTTCATTATCCAACCAACGGGGTCTGGAAAGTCACTGTGTCACAGACAATGTGTACGGCTTAGGCGTCCAGCTGTATCTTCGGGAGGATTAAAGACCGGAAATGCGAGACGGTGGAAATCGAACTAATAAATAAAGTTACAACTTTTCAGTCGTAACTTAGCTTTTAATAAGTCTTTGGTAATTCGAAGTAGAACGGCTTTGGAAAGTTATTAGCTTTTGTTTACGAACCCAGTGTTTATTTGGAGGATCTCTTTAAAATATCCGGAATAACTTCAATGACAACGGTCTCAGTTTTCGCAGTCTTAGCCTCTATATGAAGTTAAATATTCCTAAATACCAACGTAGTTTTACACTACGTGCAACTACGTGTATTGTTGGAGGTGTGACTTCTCGCTCTCTCTCGCAAGTATTTTTGAATATTTAACAACAAAACGAGGCTAACGCTGCAAAAACTGAATCCGTTGTCATTAAAGTTAGCGGCATCTGTAATGCGAAAATAGTCTATTACAAGTAGTTTCTTTTCCATCGGTTACGTTACATAGTCTAAACTCCACAGAGCATACATTTTACTTACAGTTTGCTTACTAACTCACCTATTTCTTAATTACCCTTTACGTTTCTAACAACACCCAGAGTAAACCAACAGGGCACACCCACAGGGTTCACCCATGCAAAAGACCCACGGTCTGCGAATTCTTTGCAAGATCAATTTACGAGGGAGCAATTATGAGTGAAATGAGTGACTATTCAATGGAGGGTTTTGAATTCATGTTGTTATACGTAAGTAGGCGACGCAATTATTATGCTACCTTGAATTACTACGTTTTCTTACGTAGGTTAATTCATCTAGTCTACGTTATCGTACTGTTATTATACGTACGTAGATGACGAATTTAATTACTATGTTACCTCGAATTACTACGTTATTGTACGTAGTTGAATTCATCTAGTCTACGTTATCGTACTGTTATTGTACGTACGTAGGTGACGCAATTACTATGTTATCATTGACTATTACGTCATCATACGTTGCTGATTTCATCTAATCTACGTTATCGTACGTACGTATGTGACGCAATTACTACGCTAATATGAATTAAAAACTAAAACTCTCTCAATAGATATTGTAACAATACTGTCCTCTATTTAACATCGGTCTCCGCTTGTTCTCGTAAACAGGCAAAACTGTTTTATTACCCTGCCCAGGCCGTAGGGCGCTGGCGCGGTCTTAGAATGCAGCAATATCGGCCGATGTTACATTTGTGCCTGAGCCGCAGCCCGAAAGTAACGTGGGCTCTGTCCATGCCGAGCGGCCAGCAATAACGCTGCGATAAGATCCAAAAGCGTGGACTAAACAGATTTAATAGAACTCTAAACCAGGCACGGTAATAACCACCAAGTGGTTCTAGTTGAAAGCTGAAAACGGGCTCAATCTTCATTTCAGCCATATGTGACATATTTTTAATCCTTTTGTTAACAAATAAAGAAGCCTAACTATACCTTGTATGAGATTGCTATAAAAAAACGACGGAGCATTTCAAAGCACACGGGAAATGTGGAATGGCCGTCTTTATACACGTTTTAGAATTCTTCATTTATATTGAAGATTCTTCAAACCGCGAGTAATGAAAAACAATAAGACATGCTTTTATGTTTCATACTATGATAAAAAAAAATGGGTTTTTGACCAATCAGAGAGCGCGTAGGTATTTAAAATGGCTGGTGCCTGTCCACATCTAGCATGGTCTATGTGAAGTTCTCATTGAACTGATTAATTGTATCTTTGGGTACGATCAAGATAATGCAAAACCATTTTTAAATTGTCAGTTTATAAATTCTTGACAGTTTTAGTTGGTTATGTAAATTTCGTGCTATTTAGAAGAATGATGTAAAATCTTTTAGCTTAGTACAATAAATAATTTGATAGTAAATAAATATATGCGCGCGTCACTGGTAGACAGACAGTTCTTTTTATTTGTTTCAACAGCATTGATAACAGCCAAATGTCAATATCATTGCGCAGGCTCCCAGACTCGATTAACATCATAAATCACTTACCCGAAGTACTTTTAAATACATCTTCCTGTGAAAAGTCAGATTTTAAAAATGGTTTTCGTAAATTCACCCTGAAATATTTTGTTTTTACACAATAACGAAGCCCTAGTTTTTTTAATGACTAATTTCTGGGAGTCAGTGATCGTGATAAAATGTGCACCTTTTCTGCCTTTTTTAGACGAAACTGAATTTCAATATTACAAGGATTGAAGACTGGATTCTGTCTCACCGCTGAAAGAAAAAGTTTAAAATTAAATGACATAATAAATGTAAAACAATGAACTGGAAGACCAAAACTGGTGAGACGCTCAACCACAAAATACTTTTATAGGTCAGCGGTAGCGGCTGTTGAGCCTTAATTTGGCTCGATACAAATACCTGGGAAACAATGATTGGTTCGTTTCAAGTCCCCATCTCTCCCTCTTGGTTAACATTGTATAGTTGGTTTCACACTCCCAACATCTGCCCGTCTTCTCCCTCGAAGTGAAAAGTGAGTGGGGCATTTCAAACTCCCAACATCTGCCCGTCTTTTCCCACAAAGTAAAAAGTGATTGGCGCATTTCAAACTCCCAACATCTGCCCGTCTTTTCCCTCGAAATGAAAAGTGATTGGAGCATTTCAAATTTCCAACATCTGTTCCGTCTCGTGGCTAATTTTACTAGCATTGATAAACTAAAAAGAAATTCGAAACAAATTTATACTGCATATTTTCTGACTCCGCGCAGAGTGTTCACTATTCAGTTTCAAGACCTTTGTATATTTCTTTACTCACAATTATAGAAATCGAGTAAATAACAAATAAAGAGAACACTTTTTGTTTAATTTTTACAAGAACATGACAAGGAAATGTGTAAACTTTTTCTCACATTAAATTATATACTCAGCCCTGTATCAAAACAGTTTAACCGCGAAATTACCTTGCAAAATATACAGTCTCTTGTTTAGTTATGTTATTACAGTGTGATCGGGAAAACCGTGAACACCAAAAATATTTCAGGAATGTTATTTCTGACCAATCACATGCCACAAACCCACTTCTCAAACCGCAGAGTTCGGCAAAACCTGGTAACTTTCTTTAACGGCGGTAAAAACAACAGGGATTTCTTTAAAAAAATGTAATATGTACCAGAATTGAAATTGTAATAATGCTAACTATGCTACCTGTAGCGGCTTGGGATTTTCTGGGATAACTGATTTAATCTTAGCTTATTCTGCCCATTAGCTTTGAGACTACTGACAACAAA